>JBCEWC010000058.1:0-91546 GCA_038996855.1 Solanum aculeatissimum | reverse complement strand
AAAAAATAAGGGATTTTTAGTAATTTCAGAAAAAAGTTGGTATATATTGAGATTATGCATGTAAAGTATGAGATTTCTATAATTTGTCCTTTTTAGAAAGGAGTGAAGGTGGGGGGGGGGGAGGGTGAATTTTTTTAAAAATATTTTATAAAAGAGATTTTTTTTAAAAAAAATGGGGGATAATTGGGGTGGAGTTGGAGTAAGTGAGAAAAATAATCTTCAATTTTTAACTAATATTAATAATTTATTTAATTTTTGTCAATGTGAAATGTGATATGTCATGTGGCAAGATTTTCTCTAATAAAAGAGAAAGTGTATTAAACACACCATTAATATGTGTTTCTCAAACTAATACTGATAAGTGATACTTGTTTGGTTAGACGAGAGAAATAGTTCTGTAACCAAAAAAGAAGTTCTCTAACAATGTTAAATTAATGGTTCATAAATAAACTTAATGACCAGGCCATTGTACACCACTATAATCACCTGGTAGTACAACACCATGGGCCCATTTTTATTCATTTTCATATAATTTAAAGTTATTTTTGATTATTTTTCGCTATTAAATTAAATTCTATAGTATAACACAAAAATCATTATCTTTATTAACTGTTCTACGGGACGTTGAATATCAACAAAAATAATAATAAAGCTATGCATTTACTTATGTAGATAGTCTTGCTTGGTTGGACACGAGAAATATTTTTGCAACAAAAAAAAAGTCCTGTAACAATGCTAAATTAATGGTTCATAAATAACTTTAATAACCAGACCATTGTACACCACTATGATCACCTGGTACAACAATAACCTATCTTGATTCTTGGCCCTTTTTTTTTCCTTCCAATTTCATACAATTTAAAATTATATTTTGATCAATTTTGCACCTATCAAACTAAAATCTACAATATTATTGATTGGCTTAAGAGTTAGGCCATAATTAATAATAATAATAATAATAAAAACTATGAACCAACTCAGATAGATAGACTAGCTTGATTGGGCTCAAAAAATAGTGCTGCCGATGCCTAATTAATGATTCATAAATAAATTTAATAGGAAAAATTATATATATATATATATATACAAAAAAATAAAAAGTTTACAAAAAAAAAGTAGTTCATGTTTTATTTACAAAAAAAAATAGCTCCAAATTAGCGAAACTATATATGACTATACAATATAGTTATAGAAAGTATACACTGCTATACAATGTATATTACTTATACAGAGTCATATACCAAATATACATTATGATATACAAATATACATTAATTATACATGCTTGTACAATCCAAAATTATAACAAATAGTCAAAGGTCAGCTGAATGACTACTGATCCCCTGGTACAACAACAACACATCCTGACCAATTTCATCTTAATCTACTTGAAACGAAAAACAGAAACTGTCCCATTTCCTTTTATCTTCCATGTTACTTCCATTTTCTGCACATTTCTCAATTGGATTTTCAGCCTGAAGAAATGAACACAAATTGTAAAATTTTGAGTCTTATTAACTCAGTTAGTTGATTATTTAAAATTTTATTTTGTTGCGCCTGTTTGATTCCCCGAAGGTGACTGACTACATTCATTTTCTTTTACTAGACCAAGTTATATTAGAATAAGAGTGATAATTGGGGGGTTAATTTGAACGGGCTATAATGGATTCAGACAATAAAGGAATTAAGACCTGACCCAACCCAAATTTGCTTGAGAAAATTACATTGAGTGTCCCAAAACTGAATTGGTCTTGATTTTTTTACCCCCAATAAGAAAAGCGTTACAAAAATACCCATTTTTCAATTTTAAGTTGACCAAATTACTTTTCTGTCATTTCCTTTCTTTCCCATGAGGCATAAGTAGGTATTGCTTAAAAAACAAGAGTTATAGCGTAACTCAAAACTTATACTGAGCACAATAGTGCAACATCTTGCCCATGGGCATAAGTTACTCTTGTTATTGCCTCTAAGTCAAGTATTTAGTGTATTTGATAAGTTACTTATATTCTACAATGTAAAATCTTGCCTATAAGACAAAGTTATTTTTTTAAATTTATACAAATTATTTATTAAATCCATAATTAATTTTTTTTTTGATAAATGTCTTTTTCAATAAATAACTCAAAGACAATTATAACATGTTCAATAAATTATACTTATTCAAAGGCGCAAGATCTTGCCCATCAGGCATAAGCAGGTATTGCCTAAAAGACAAGAGTTATAGCGTATTTCAGAAATTATACTGAGCACTATAGTTTAACATCATGCCCATGAGGCATAAATTACTCTTGTTGTTGCCTCTAAGTCAATAGTTTTAGTGTTTCAACAGTGTAAGATCTTACATTCAACAGTGTAAGATCTTGCCTATAAGGCAAAAGTTAATTTTATGAAATAGTTGATGGACAATTTTGTTTCAAAATAATTTTTTAAAAGAATTGAGGGCATTTTTGCAAAGCCACCTTTATTGGGGGCATTTTATCAACACCATCTCCTGAAAATGATATTTGTGAACTTTACTCAATTTGCTTGGGTCAAAATAGATTTACTCAAAGCGGGTCAAGATCCAACTCGACTCAACTTTTATTAAGTTTTACTTATTTTATTTGTTCTTTTTAAATATTTTAGTATTTAATTAAATTATATTTTTCTTTATTTTGACTATATAAAAAATATCAAATTAAAAAAAACTGATTTAAAAATATTTTGACAAGATTTCTCTCGAGTCAATTCAGGTTGAATATCAACCTAATTTTAAATGAGGTTAAAATGTACTGAGCTAATAATAAACCACCCAAACTTCAACGAATTGAACGAATGGGGTTTAATTTTGCTACCTCTGAATTAAAGTATTCAAAATAGGGAAAAAAACAAACAAACAGAAATTAGCAATACATTTCCTTGTTTCATTTGTCAAGTCACGCTCGTAGATACTACTGATGAAAACATAAATATCTTAATTCCATTTTAATGGTCACAATTTTCATTTTTATAGTTAGACGGTATAAATTTTGATTAGTATTTAAAGATGTATTTTTTTATTATATTGATATAAAAAATTGTAATCAATAATACTTTTCGTATAATTCTTGAATATCTAATTTTTTATTTTAAAATATTAATTTAATTTAATATTAAAAATTAATCAAATTAGTGAGCAATCAATAAGCAACTTAACTTGAACTGAGGTCCCAATTTTGTCAATATGTATTAATCTGAGGTCTGAATTAACAAGTTGAGAATATCTATGTGGTCAATTAAACAAACTTGAGAGAGCATAATGAAAATATCTTTTTTTGAGAGCACCAAGTTGCCTCGAAGAGCCCAAAATATAACTAACTGACGAGGCCATCCTTCATCTGCTTACTGGAGTACTGGCTTCGCAATTTCCGTCGAAGCCATTACTGCTATAATAATATCTTCACTTCTACTCTTCTATCTGTTCATTATCATCTTCTTCTCCACCGTCGATGGCATCTATATCACCGTGTGGAATCTATCTCCACCGCGCATCCGCCGCATTCCACCCTCAGTTGCCTGCCTTTCTCTTATCTCTGCCCGGCCCCAAATTTGCCGCTTCACCTAAATTTTACCTTCCTGTACGTCTTTCGGACACTCGAGATACCTTTCGCCTTGCTTCAGTCAACACTTTGACGGCCAATTCTGTACCGGTTCGCTTCCTTATCCACTTTTAGTACTCACTTGGTTGAACTCTTACCTTAGCTTCACTTAGTTTAAGCAACTCTATTATCTATTTTTGCTTAGATTTTGGTAGTAATTTGGCATATTTTCACCAGAATATACAAATTGTTACAGGATATCAAATTTCTGAATGGATAAAGTGTACACATAAGTTGTGAAGTATTTTTGGTTCTCCTAATAGGCAAATCTGCTAAAAATGATGCATTGTGAAGAGAAGAAACATTGTTCGGTTTCAATAGGGTTATCGAAAAAGCATTAAGTACTGCGAGCTTTGTAAATTGTAAAGTAACTTATTGTGATAAGTTCAGTAGCTGCCAATTGATCTCTTCAGCTTGAGACTTGGTGCAACAGCGGAAGTTCGTTGGAATAGGTTGAAAGCTCATCTGTTGGGAGTAGGAGCCATAGCATGCTTTAATTTTTGTATATCTGGAAATTTACCAAATTTTGTTGGCTCTAAAACTAAATTCATAGTGAAGTGATAAAAGGAATAACTAAATTGTGTGCTAGTTAAGATTTTATATACACATAAATATTAAAATAAAGATAGTGATGTGTTTATAAAAATTGACAAGTGAACCTGAATTCTGTTGAACATTAGTATTAAGGAGTAATAAACTTCAATGTGCTTTAATTCCACATGGTGAGAGCTCGGTTTTACTTTCTGCATTGGTGGATTTAGGTAACAAGCACTCATGCTTTTTGAAAAAGAATGTGACAGAAAAGGCTAGTAAATTGATTGAAAGTGACAGAATAGGCAAGTAAATTGATTGCATCTCACTTAATTCAAAACATCTATGCTACACAACTGGATGTGGATGTTTAGTAGATAAAGGAATACATGCAACTTTGTTGCTATTGCGTCGCTGAAAATGAAATGTAGGTATTCAGAAAATAAAATTAGATATTTAGGAACTACACATAAGATGTTATAAGTCACATTTTTATTTCAAAGTGACTACATATTGCATTTTAAATGTCTGATAGAAGGATGTTTTTTTATCAGACCTTTGGGAGAAGGCCTGGATTAAAATTTTGGGACAAAGGAATTAATACATATATGGGATCCTAATGTGAACATCTAGCTTACAAGTTGTTGTTTGAATAAAACTTGATGCTAAGTGTCTTTGATTCTATTTCCTTTCAAAGCCCTTTAATTTATTCACGATTGGGAACTGTAAATGCATTTTTTCATTTGCATCAAGAAGTTCCTTTTCCCAAAAATGTCCACCAAATCATAAGCTTTTCCACTTGTGGCAGCCCAGAAATGGTGTGTATACTGTCGGTGATTTCATGACCAGGAAAGAGGAGTTACATGTGGTAAAGCCCACAACATCTGTAGATGAAGGTACTTTCTTACTCGAGTTTCATCTTTACTTTATCTACATGAAGTTAACATCTGATTAGTGATAGTATCTGCAACAGCGTTGGAAGCTCTAGTGGAACACAGAATCACTGGTTTCCCTGTGATTGATGATAATTGGAAATTGGTAAGTTCTGGTTTGCAATGTAAGCAGCTAAATCAAGTGTAGTTCCCGCTTTATTGAATATAAGTACCCCTTATCATATGGCTCAGTTCCCCAGCCTATATAGCACTTACAAGCATCTGTTACTGCATACCTAAAACTAGTTTGTCATTTAAGTTGAATTGGTATCGTCATAGCTGAGTATCAGGAATCTTTAACATCTTGGATGTCTACCTTGTATAAACTGAAGTTTGTTCAACTCAGAAGATAGATTTGGCACATCAAGCCATATAGATTACTTCTTTCAGAAACCATCTCTCTATTTCCATGAGGTAGTGGTAAGGTCTGCGTAGGACCCTACTTTGTAGGATTTCACTGAGAATGTTGTTGTAAGCCATATAGATTATTCTGAGACTGGACATAACACTTGTTTATTAGAGTGGGTATGCTGGTTATTTACAGTGATGGGGGTACTTTCACAAATGCTAAAAATAGATCATCCTATAACTGCTTTGAAACAATTATGAGTAGTAGTTGGCAAACAGGTGATTGGACATAACCATTAGGATAAATTTTAATTTGCATCATATTCTAATCAATAAGCTCTTAGTTAATGAAATGATAAACATAATAGAGCAATTCACATAATTTAGTTCTCTCACTTTGGATACATGCTTTTCTTGATATGTTAGACTAAAATATGTTAAACCATAATTTGTACATCTGTTAGAGCTGCCCTCCAAATTAATTAGCACACCCAAGGCTTTACTTAGGAGATTTTTTAATCTTCTGATTTTGTGTGCAATCTCATGTTCTTTATCTGGCTATATTTGTGAAAAAATCATGTTTCTAACCTCTTTTTCATACTACGCTAAGCAATGACAAAGCAGGTAAGTAAAGACTAATGCTAATATTTGTTTTGGCAACAAAGTTGTTTAGTTCTTTTTCCCCTCTTATCACTTCAACTCATTTGATGGCAGATAAATAGGAATCTGGTTTTTCAACATTGGTAAAGTAAATAATACTGATGTCTTCTTGCAACAAGTGTTCGCAGAACTTCCTTTTTTTCTCGACAACTTATTCTTTGGTATATTTTGATAGCATGCACTAACAGGAATTTTTTCTCTAACTTGTAAGTTTCCATCCAATTTTGGTAGTTTGAAGATTTCATGGGGTGGTCTTGTTATTTAGTACCTAGTATGTGTCAAGAATTTTAATATGCGAAATATCCTTAAAACATTACGATATGAATTGAATGATGCAATATTGTAACGTGAAAGGTATGACCACCTCTATAGATTAGATTCCAGATATTCAGTTCATATTCTAAGAGTAATATTATTTTGTCTCATCAAAAAACTCAAAACTCAGAAGCTCTTTCTTGTGCAGGTTGGTCTTGTTTCTGACTATGATCTATTAGCGCTCGACTCTGTATCAGGTGAATTTTCTTCATGGTGATGCTATGATGCCTTAATGTGGAGATCACAACTAATTCTATTGGTCTTTGGCCAATATCCTTTTTCTGGTCTGTTTTTGTTGAAACCTTCAACGTGTTTGGCATATCACTGCTCTATTTCCTTTTGATAATAGAGAAATGGGATACATCCTGTAGGCTATAGATGATTTTCAGATTTGGATATTTAAAATCTTCCTAGTTTATTTGCCTTCATACTCCAGGAAAGCTCATGTTTGAGACGAGTATAGTGCATCTCTCTTTCTCCTTTTTTACTTTGGTGAATCTGTAACAATAACATGTCTCTCTAGTTAGATGGCACCTATCTTTGTGAAATTTGTTATACCTCGAGTATTTTATTAATGTGACTTTGAAGTTATAATGTCCATCAAAGAGGAACAAATTCCAAATCATTTTTGCAGTTGCTTTAGGTTTGAGTCGCTTAGTAATTAACAGAAAGCATGTTTAAAATGCTGTTATCATTCTTATTAGCCTTACTTTCTGTTTATGAGTTGAAAATAAGTTATGGTTTCCCTTAATTCCTTATTGTGCCTCGGACCTTTTTTACCTATAGCCAAAGTTGTTATTGTCGTTGTTATTGTGCCTTTCTTTCCACATGTTCAGCTATGTTTACTGCTATAAAGTGCAAAATAAATTAAGTTTTCCCTAATTGTTTACTGTTCATCTTTGTTTGGGACCTTTCCAGCACTCTAACCATAATCCTATTGAAAACCTCTCTGAGGTTATGTTCTCTCTTTATAAGCAATAAATACCATTATCTAGTCCTGAAAGTTTATTTGGATTAAGAATATGTGGTTTGTTTACCTTTTGTAAGGGTATTGATTCCCACCCAACTCTGCCTCCCATCGCTATCGCTGCCTTTTCTTTCCACTTGTTCAGCTTATATTTCGTTTATCTTGAAATATAAACTGAACATGTAAATCTCAGGGATTGGAATCGTAACCTCAGGCAATGCTTGAAGGAGAAAGGATTACTTTGTCTTTTGTAAATTTCCTTCCTCAGATTTTGGTTATCCAAAAGTGGAATTGCCTTGAAAATATTCATTCTTACCGCATAGAATTCTTTTTTATATGGGGAATTAGTTTATTCATGCAAGAGGCAAGTAATTGATCATATTAACAGTCATCACAACGACTTGATGCCGTGGCTGTAGAGCATAAAGGAATGGTAACAGTTACAATACAGTCACCTAAATTATTGAGTCCAGTTGGATTGCTCAAGATTGAATTGCTTATTCCAATAATTGATTAATGATCTATATTAGAATATCAGATCAGAGATGGAAATTGAGCTGATAACAAGCTGGTGTTCTTGAATCTTGATAGATTTGCGTGGAACTTTTTGTTTAGTTCTTTTTCATTTTGTCTTGTGGTGAGTTTGATAGTTCTCCACTGTTTCTGTGTTCCCCTTTCCATTTGTTTTGAATTAATTTAGTAAAATCCTGACATGTCACTTGTTCAAATACTTCTCTTAGGTACAGGAACAACTGATGCAGGCATATTTCCTGAAGTAAACAGCAACTGGAAAGTAAGAAAATTTTAATGCCTTTGTTGTACTGTTTATTTCATTGTTTTGTAAAAATAGTTTACACTGCCAATTCCATACATATTTTCCTTTTCAACATGAAAGCCAAAATTTTACAAAATTCTGGTTATTTTTCTGAAGAACAAAAAGATCCTGATTTCTGCATAGAAGACTATTGAATTTATCTTCGTAGTGAAAGGTTGATATTTACTTGAGAACTTATGAGGAAAAACAAAATGGGAACAAACTTTGCCTCACAAGACTCAGTAGTGCCTTATTGTTGGGTTTAGGTATAGTGTGAATTGGGAAATACGGATTATCTCCTAAAGGGTTAAGAAGAGGATACCCCTCACACTGCCGTCGTCGCTCGCTCGGCTTGGGCTCGTCTTCGTCTTTGGTTTTATAATTAATTTAGTGAATTAATTTGTGAATCATTTATTAATTAAATTAATTTACAGATTATTTATTAATTAATTAAATTTGCGGAATTAAATAATGAAATTCACTAATTAATTTTGCGGAACTGTTTGGAAAGGACCTATTCCTTTCGAACATATATTTCTTTTCCCAAAAGACATCATGCCTGTTCTAAACAAATGAGTTTGTTCTGAATAGGTGAATTTGTACCCAATGATGGGTACAAATAGAGAGGCCTCCTCTCATTTTTTGACATTGAATTTCCTCCTTCTGCAAAAAAATTCTTTCAAACAAAGTTGAGTCTGTGTGTGATTCCGTTACTGATTTTTGAGCTCGCTCGGCTTCTGATTTACTGTTTGAAT
Source organism: Solanum aculeatissimum (assembly GCA_038996855.1). Lineage (NCBI taxonomy): Eukaryota > Viridiplantae > Streptophyta > Magnoliopsida > Solanales > Solanaceae > Solanum > Solanum aculeatissimum. The sequence continues at coordinate 82,607 of JBCEWC010000058.1, read as the reverse complement.
ACAGAAGACTACACTTGCTTCTTCAAGTATTCCTAATCCAACCTTGAGAAATTCTTGAGGACGTCAATTTCATCCTTGCACACTGATATTCCATATGGATGCTCCTGGTTGTTAAGCTACAAAATCATGTCAACTTTGTGCAATTTAGGTGCTTGTGACCTCGACCAATACAGGAAAAACTACACTAGTATCTGATAATGTATCTATTCTCCGAGTGTTTCCCGTTCTTCCAAAACTTGTGTCTCCTTCTGAAAGATAGACAACGTTCACATCCATACAATGGAAATTTTCAGGCCTTTTCACATCCTTGGAATGATATTAATAAATGAGGTAGTTGGGTGGGAAAGCATGTCACCTTTTTGCTGTGAGGAAGAACAGTGAAATCTGAGAAGTCACTTGATTATGTATCATTTAAACAGTATCACATTGCACCTCAAAGCTAATCAAGATATGACACATTTCTGAATAATAATTGCAGACATTCAATGAGGTACAAAAGTTGCTCGCCAAGACCAAAGGGAAAGTGGTTGGTGATCTGATGACACCTGCTCCTTTAGTAGTTCGTGAATCTACCAATCTCGAGGATGCAGCAAGGTTTTGTCTTCTTTTTTTTTGTTACTTTACTTGAACCCTACTAATGCTTTTCTTGCTTTTTATTGAATGAGGCAGCCAAGATTTTCTCTCACGCACTTCTTTCTTTCACTAGCAGACTTTTACTCAAAACAAAATATCGTCGGCTTCCTGTGGTAGATGGTAAGGGTAATCTGGTAAGTTTATAAAGCTTTGTTTGTTTACAGCTTCTTCACCATCCTATCATTTTCTAATCGATCGGACATTGTTTAATGAAGGTGGGAATAATAACAAGGGGAAACGTTGTAAGGGCCGCCCTTCAAATAAAGCGGGCTACCGAAACGGAAGATTGACATGTACCAATATAAGTTAACCGTAAAAACAAGTACCGCAGTTTGTTCATTCTCCACAGGATCTGGTGGTCAAGGCAGTCAGCTTTATTTCATAAACTGCATTTCTCAAACATACTGTGTCAGACTAGGATATATCTGTGTAATTAGCAACCTTGTAGGAGAATAGTGAGAATTCATCAGCGTTTTAAGACATTGCAGAGTTCATTCTAATAGATAGTACCGTCCAAAGGCTACATGCAAAAGCAAAATGTTCGAGTCAAAACTCTTCAGAGGTTTGAAATACAGGAAAATTCAGATATTTAGTACAAGTGGAAAACATTATATGTGCATCTTAAAAAACCTTAAATAGTAAGCTTCTATCTTGAATGGAACTTTTCTCTTCGATTGAACGGTCTTTCGGGTGGATTTTGTTTTGAGTTGTATTTGTCTTTCTTCATTTACCGATTTTTGTTTTTGTTTTCGTGTGGAACCCATCTCTGAATTGGCTGCATTTCTGTCTTTGGTTGTTGAGCTATAAACTGACTAAATGCTGAGGTGGTTGGGTAACCCTAATGTGAAAAAAAACATAAAAGAACAGCCCCATAGAAGATTTTCAACAGGTCCTGTTGACAGAAATGGCACAATATTAGTTTTGCCTTTTGGGGCCCTAGTGGCTAGGGACTGCAGTGTCTTTTGGAAATAGGGCGTTTCCACATGTTGAAAGTGATAGTTTTTTAATTGAAATTGACAGGTACTCAGTAATTTGATGTAGAATATGAGTTCACGAGTCTCAATGTGAAAGCATTACTATTCACATTTAATCAATTGCCTCTTTTTCTGAATGATTACTTTGGTATATAGGGAGAATCCAAGTCTCCCATTTGAACCGATGCTGTTTCTTCTCAAGTAAAAAGTAAAAGCTAGAATTATTTATAAATTGCCTGGCAGGAAGGGTGGAGGCACACAGTGCTCGAAGGAGCTATGGACATTGATTTCTAACACTAAATGTAATTAATTATATCTGGTCAATTCAGAAAAAGACTTATTACTACTCCCTAGTCCCTGCACAATCCATGGTCCAATCAGCTCTTGTCAAAAAGCTTAGGAGCATTTGGTTCATACCTCAAGTCAATTATTGTTGTCAAATATAACATATTAATATCCAGTCTATTATTTTTAAACGTTTTTTGAATATTAACCTTTCTTATGGGATACCTCGTCAGATTTACTTAATTAGTAATTAGATTAAATGAATAAAGTCGAATTTGTTGCTGGTAATCATACAAAGACAATTCAAGTGAACATCTTAGTGCCAGGTCAAAAAGACGTTACATTAAGAAAAGTATTCCCTTGCTAGTGCATATGTGACAGTTTTGATTTGACAATGGAGCTAATTTCTGTAAACAGAAGAGAGACTATGGCAGGCAAGTGGGAATGGCTGGTGGCCCATAGTCTCGTCATCAACATTAGTGACGATCACGGACTCACGGTACAGAAGATTTATGGCATTATAATAAGGGAATGGAGCATGTCATCGTGTCCTTTTTCATGTTTTTTCTTTTATGATCGTCTTGATTAATTTCAGGAGATATTAGTCATCTCTCATCAACAATGTTTTTTTGTAGTTGTGATGTTCAAGTGGAAGAATTGATCACTAAATCTTGGATGCTCGTATCCTTTTCATGGTGAATTATTTTCTATGTATAAAAGTTACTATAAGAATCATTTGTTTAGTTTTTTTTTCTTAATTTTTAAAATTTAGTCAAAATTGGAAGTTTCTATGAATGTCAGTTTGTTGGATAGAAAAACCAAACCATGAACACAGGCGGAGCCACATACAATATGACTTCAATAAAATCTCCTTCGTTGAAAAGTAATGAAAAGTTATAAATACTGATCATGAGTCCAACTCCAATGCTACTACAACTGCCTGCAAAATAGTAGTGAGCCCCATTCCATTTTTTATAATTATAAATAATTTAACTTAAAATTTATTTTTTTTACCCTTAAACAACATGTCAAGTCAAACGATGCTATATAAAATGAGATATTAATAAACAGAATTATCCAATTAATCGATATTTATGGTAGGTAAAATGAATGCAGATATGACAAATTAATTTGACATGAATTAGTCTCCATTTTTGTTCAATCAGCAAAACACAAAATCTCATACCACCCACTTGCACCAAAGTCGAGCCATAGTAGGGACGGTGTTGTTCCCCCCTCGTCTTCACCCTTCCTTCTCCAAGTGGCCGCGGTAGTTTCCCACTTGGATCTGTTGGTCTATTCGTTGCCCGTTTGGTGTCGGATAAAAATAATGTTTTTGAAATTAATTTTATTTTTATAATTAATTTAAAATATTAACTCTGAAATTATTAGTTGTCTCATATAAAAAGTGGGACAATTAATCCCATAGAATATACTTGATAATAACCATACTAGTTCAAATCTATCCTTAAATTTCAAATCGGAACTCGAAAGATGCTCAAGTCATAAAGTTCAGTCTCTTAAGCCTAAGACAAACTCCCCCACTAAAATAAATAAAGAACTGACCACAATTTAACGCCCAATTCTCCTTATCTGTCGCCGCCACACACGCTCTCCTCACTCAATCATTTTTCTCCAAATAATAAACAATTGGTTAGTCCTTTACATGACCAATATGCATAATCCATCATTCACACTTAATATTTGTTTCCCCCATCCCCCAAACAAGCTAAGTACAAACTGAATTTGCGATAGACAAAATAACAACACAAATCCCCTTTACATCTTACAACATCAAAACTGTTGAGCTCATAATTTGTTTTTAAAACTAAAAGTAGAATTAAAGAAAGAGGTGATAAGTTTTAAGAATAGGAGTAACAATCCTAGGCTACCAAGCTAGGAATCCACATAACCTGGAGCGGCGCTTTGGCACCCAGCAAGGAAAGAAGAAAAAAACTAGCATAGATATTACTAATACTAATATTATTGGTAATATCGATAGTAATTACTAAATATTACCAGTAATCCAGTTCTGGATCTTCGGGTTCGGGCTTCAAGTTTAAATCGGGCTTTTCTTGAAACCAACAGGGCTTCAATTCTGACGGGCTAGCTGTGTCACAGTGCTCCTTTTCTTGGGGATTGTCGTGATGATGAGTTGCAAGTGAGTTCTGTACAGCATCAACTTGGGCACCAACTTCTATGGCTTTTTTACGAATTGAAGCAGCAGACAAATCATTTAGTCCACCATCACCAACCAATAACTCAGGAAAATTCAATCGGGCCGAAGGCCCTCTTAGATAATAAACCGCCGTATCGTAAGCCCGCGCCGCCGCTACCGGCGTAGAATACGAGCCCAACCAAATCCTCGAACGCTTGTTTGGCTCTCTAATTTCTGCAACCCACTTTCCCCACTTCCTCATACGAATCCCTTTGTAAGGTCTCTCGTTCTTTCTCTTTCCAGCACAACAAACCCCTGAACTTGCAGCAACTCCACTTTGACCCCCACCACCTACCTCCATCTTCCTCTTTCTCTCGGACTGTATAATTAATTTTGTGAAACTACAGGGGCTAAATTACAAAACTTTTGTTTCCCTGTAATCTAGAGCTAAACTGAGAGGAATAACAGAGAGAGAAAGAAAACCCATGAAAAGGCAAAAAGCTGGAAGTGAACGAAGAAAAGGTTATTGTGGTAGCGGTTGTGGCTACTCTACGTTGATTTTCTTAAAAGCATATATTTTTTTTAATTAATTCTAATAAAAGACTCTTTTAAAAAAAAAAAAATTAAAAACAAATATGTTGAAAGCACCGACACAATCAATAATAATACCAGTAACTTGCTGGATAGTACTTATAAATATTGTAAGTTATTTCTATCGGCCCCTTTTCTTTATTCAAAAGCTTAGCTGCTCATACCTCATAAGATATGGTGGTGGTTGGCCATCCGCCATGTTAAAAGCTCCCCCAAAATCCTCTGAAATCTCACCTATAAGGTATAGCTATGGATGTAGGTGTAAATACTCTCTTTCTCTCACTTGGATATTTTCTCTGTTTTTGGAATCAAACTTGGCTGTTTTAATGATGGGAGATGGCGTATTATATGAGCTAAGGAAAATTTAGGGGAATTCAATAATGGAAAAGCACTTGTCATTTGCCTCAGTGGTGACGACACAGAAATGGAATTTTCTAAACTATATAAAGATGAACACAATAATTCAATGAAATTAGTTTTCTTTTTTAATTCTATTGAAACACCAACTCAGGAATCCAAGGATAAGGTAAAAAAATTTGACAACATAATTGTTTTTGCCCCAATACTTTATTTATGTTGCAAAATATTTTTTTAAAAAATATTGTTAGTATTAGGAATTAAGTAATATTTTTGTTATTATTCTCTCCGTCCCATTTCAATTGAATTTATGAAATAATAGAAACATATTAAAAAAATATTTAAAGATAAAATTTGCACCATACTTTTCACTATTACCCTTTGTGAAATCATAAATATGTAGTGTAATTTATTTTCTAAAAAATATAAAACTTCAATAAATAAAATGACAAACATTTTTCTTGAACTTTGAATAATTTAACTATGTTGAACATTAATAAATATCTCAAAAATTTAATTAATTTGAGACGAATGGAGTAATGATTAAAGTAGTAAGTGGAATTTATGTTTTCAGGTAATTTAAAAACTGTGGTGGGAGAGTTAGGTCGGTGGTCGGTGGATGAAATAGATACTGTTGTGATTGGACTTACAAAACTACCCCTCTAAAAGCAATAACCATTTTTAGTGAAATGACAATGTTGCCCTTCTCTACATTTATATGTGCCTTCTTGGTGTGGTTTAGAGGTAGCAATTAGATAGGTTGGATCAAATTTAAGTGAGTTGGTTAGATTTGAACGGATGATAATGGATCAAGATTTAACTCAATTTAAATTTGTTTAAATCAGAATGGGTTAGCTTAAAATGGGTTAAGTAATGAATTATAGAGCGGGTCAAAATTTAATTCGGTCTAACTTTTACTTAGTTTATTTATTTATTTTTAATATTTTAATATATTTTTCTTCATTTTAACTATATAAAATATATCAAATTTTAAAATATATTTTGATAAGACGTCTCTCAAATTAATTTGATTGCATATTGTCCAAATTTTAAATGAATTGAATTGAAAATAGATTGAAATAATAAACAGGTGGATTATTGACCTTCTCTCCATTATATTGGCGCCTTGTTGGTGTGGTCGGAGATTCCTATGCTTTATGGAAGTACTACCCACCCTGTCTCCCATTTGGTTCCAGGGGAAAAGAATTGCTATTTCTTGTACTTTGTCTTCAATTTTCTATCCATATGGTCTAATTTTATATGCCCCATATATACACACTTGTTCTTTTTAATTGATTTATGAGTATAATTAAATCTCACATGAAACAATACATTATTTCTCCACATAATTAATGGAGTATTTAGTTGGTTGTCTAAATTCTAAAATAAAATAAAAAGCAAATTATTAATGCACCATCATTTGATGGGTAGTTTTATAGCTACAACAATATATTCAGTGTAATTCTTGAGTAGGATTTGAAAAGATGATGGGTGTATGAAGTTTTACTCCAAGTAAAATATATTTTCTCTGTTCACTTTTACTTGTCACTATTTCAATTATCAAGGTCAAATTATATGAACTTTGACCAATATTTTAAGATGTCTTAACCTTGAAAAATAAAATAGTAACAAATAAAAGTAAACAAAAAGAGTATTTAAAATAGTATGAAAAAGAAATATAGTAATGAAGAAGCCAAGTGAAACAAAAATTTATATCAAATTTAAATAATTAAAATATGTATGGGCAATATAACTAATAAAAGCAAAAATACTTTTAAATTAAGAAAATTTCTGTATAATTATCACTTCATTATTAATTACAATATAATAATTCTTGAACCGTTATCACCACATAACAATCTTTTGTTGTCATCGATGATGTTAAAGAGCAATTGCTATGTGTGTTACTGTGCAAGCATTCACGGTATATCTTCGACAAAATATATTTATAGTTCAAAAATTAAAATAATAAAAAATTTAGTATTCTTTTCGTCTCATTTTATGTGGTACATTTTAACTTGACATGGTATTTAATAAAAAAAAAAATCTTTAAAATTTGTGGTCTAAAATTATTTTTAGATATTTGTGTAGCTGAGAATCATTTTATTAAGGATAAAAAGAAATTTTTAAAGGTAAATTATTTCCAATTAGAGTAAGATCACATTTTTTTTGGACGAACCAAAAAGGGACAGAGGGAGTATTAAGTTTGCATTAATTAAAACAAACGAATTGTTTACTCTATTAACTTAATAACATTCCTAATTCTGCTTTTTAGGTCAGGTTACTATGCATTAGATAAATAGAGTTACAGAACAGACTATTAATGACCACCCTTACACTTAAAATAAAAAAGTTTACATTACATATAGCATCAGAAAATTCTAAAAGTTCTCATATTATATTATTTTTATTTTTCATTTTATATTTAAAAATATTCATCTGTAGGTATCAATTGAAATTATGATAACGTAAAAAATTATTTATATCGATGACGTATATAAACAAAATAAATATGTTTGTGTACAATAATACTTCCTCTGTCCATCTTTGCTTGTCAATTATAATATTTTGGGATGTTCAACAATACTTGTCAAGTTTTTTTGAAATCTAGAGATAATTTTACACTTTATTCTTAATTTACCCTTATCATTAATTATAGTCATTTACTTATTATATTTTTTAAAATATTGTATTTATTACTCCCTCCATATCAGATTAATTGAATTTTTGAGGTTTTTTTCAATGTTCAAAATATTTGAATTATTCAAAGTTCAAGGTGAACGTTTGAAGCTTTTTTCATATTTGTCGTTTCATTTATTGAACTTTTATATTTTTTAGGAGATAAATTACACTACATATTTATGATTTTACAAAGGGCGCGCAATAGTGGAAAGTATGGTATAAATTTTGTCTTTGAATGTGTTTTCTTAATATGTACCCATTACCTCATAAATTCAATTAAAATGGGACAGAGAGAATATATTCAAAAGATGATTTGGTAAAATTACTTCCATCATTTACTACTTGTTAATCCTTATGTCAAGTCAATAAAAGACAAGTAAAAATAGACAAAGAGAGTATACATTAATTTTTTCACACGTAGACGTGCTAAAGTCTAATCTAGTGAGAACGGAACTTGGAATAATCCAACTCCCATTTACTCTAGACTCCAGTCAATTTACACCCAATTCAATTAATTTCATCACATATATGTACCCAAATTATGTTACATGTGAAATTCATGATTTCTCGCAAAACTAAAATTCATAGTTTTCGCAGTAATTAAATCAAACAAACATTCGAACATTTTCATAGAAGTGATTCTCTCATATATTTTTTTTTTGTATCATTAGCACTGCATATGATCCACCTAACTACGGATTAATTAGGTAAAACAAAGAATAGTCAATACAAGCACGCTCACATGCAACATAGACTAAACAAAGAAAAGTTTGGCGTGAAAAAAAAAAAGAAGTCAAATCCACCAATAAATTACCCAGAAAGAAACAATTGGATTAAAGGCAATAAAGTAAGTATGGTACCAAATAAAGTAAGCCAAAATTGACATCTAAAGTATGGGGACAAAATTAAATAATTTTGATTGAAATTTTATATTTGTTTCAAAAAATTATTATTATTAATTTAAAATTTAATAATTTTTATTAAAAGAGAGTCATAAACTTCAAAATTTGAGTCCACGTAAAGTTACTGTAATTGTATTATGTGTGGGAATTTGACTTTAATGTTCTTTGGTGGCTACAAGTCAAAAGATGATTAGTATAGGATTTGGACATGCGTGAACAAATGATTGATGGGTTAGTTGTATTTGGTCGTGTGACTTTGAAACCAGTCACCGTAATGAGTGCGAAAACATTTTCTCAAAGTCAAGTACTCCTGTCCTTTTAATTTCTTTATTTTAGTTTTTGATTGAATATAAAATAAAAAATAAAATTAAATCTCATAATTCTAAAATTATCTTTAAATTTTATCATCTTAAAAAAATAACATGAAAAGAGTTGTCAAATTAAGAAATAAACATTTTTATATGAAAAAACAAAAAAATTGAAGCAGATTGAATGGTAAAAAAATATTGAAATATTAAAAGGGATATATCATAAGTAGAGTTACTGATGGAGGGCATCTAATTTACTAATCTGATTTTTATTAATACCTTAATCACAAGGAGTGGTTCAAACACATTAGCAGCCTAAGACGAAAATCGAATAAATGCATTAAACTTTAAGAAATAACTTAATATATTTTCTTATAAATTTTATTCTTCTATCTCTTTGGGGTGTAGAATTATAAAAAAAAATTATAACAGATCTCATTCCGTAATTCTTTTCAATTAGTTATATAATCATACTCCAGATATGCCAAACTACTTCAAATAATTCTGTCGTTTTATACGAAATAAACAATATTTATTATAAATAGTACTTATTCAATATTTTTTTCAAAAAAAAAAAAAAAAGATCCCACAAACTTGGAGGCCTAAAACGCTTGTCTTTTTTTCTAACCCAGTCGAGCCACCCTGCTTAATGATTGTACAAAGTGTTCATCAGATTTTTTTTTTAAATATCGAAGTTCATTTGTATTCTTAATCCCCGTTGATGTCACCATTTTATATTTGGACCTACTACAAGCTAAACCACGAAGGCACCAGGACTGACGTGACAAATTACAAAAATAATGAGGAGCATTTGGAGTAAGTAATATGTGAGGTAAAATAATAAGGCAGAGAATAAACTGTACTGGGACTTTAGAAAACTTTTTTCTAATACTTCAATGCAACACATTTTGGAAAAGAAGTAACTTCATGAGACAACTCAAACTATATAGTATATATAATATAATTAGGTGCAAATGACTAATGCTCCTTAGTTGATGACACAATAGAGAAAAATGCCAAAAAATAATTAAGAAAACATTACAAGTTAACAAGTACGTAATAATTTAACCCAGCAAATGATACATTGTAACTTGTTAATGGCATTGCTCGACCGGATCTCTCTTGTAGTCTCCAAGCATTTACCTTGATTTCTTACTTCGCAGTCCCATACGGGATTTTGCATATCTAAATATTTCACTTAAGGAGAAATATAATGCAAAAGCAGAACAAATCAAAAACAATAAAGGGTTGGGGTTCAGGAAAACCAAAAAAATTGATGGGACGTGAGAAAGGATACTCCAGTCGCATGCCCTCTCCAGACGAAGAGTATAGAATGGTCCCTTGAAGATGACTCAATGCCTCAGTTGAGCTTGCAGTGTCCTGGAAATATGGCTCATACATATTAATTTCATTGTCGACCTCTGTTTATTCGAGTATTTGAACTTGATATGCAGCAGATTACTCAGACCATATGTGCGAGCAGTCCAACAGAAGACAAACGGGATAAATGTAATAGTCACTGTTTCCAATATGGCGTTGGCTGCTTCCCCTTCTATTGGGGAAGGGAACGGTGTTATAGGGCATTGGAAGCACTAAATTTCATAAGGGAAAGACAACTTTATTGAGATAAAAGATTGGTGAATTATTGGTAGGATGTTCTGCAATCAAAAAATTACTTAAATGAAAATGCAACAGTTATCTTGTGTTTAATGTTTTCTTGAAGAATTGAGATACATCTGAACCTCCTAACTGAGATTGTTGATACTGCAGGATAGAACATGTACTATTTCCTTGTTAACTGCCAAAGAATTTAGCTCAATGAATGAGGGGGCAATGAATCAAAAGCGAAGAAAGAAAACATTGTTGGTTTAGGGATGAAGATGCACTTGTAAAAGATAACTGACACCTTATCATTATTGAAAAAAAAATATACTAATAAAGATGAAGGACGTGCAGAAGGCGTGAGCGAATGGGTTGAGCAACAGCCACTGCAGATGACAAGAGTCAACTTTACCTGAAAGTCAACAAACGCAACAGGAGCTCCATATGTACTCTGCATCTTCAACTTTAAAAAACCCCGAAATCTGAAGATGTCAAGAAAGCACATAACCATCCACTATACCAAGTACTTTAGTATTTAGAACTAAAAAGCAAGCTCATCAAAACCTTGAAAATACTTGAATCAGTTCTTCCTCAGTACAAGTTTTGCCCAGATTAGCAACGAAGAGTGTTGGACATGGATCAGCTGCCTGTTAAATTTAAGGTCATGAATGATCATTACATTAACAAAAAATAAAATCTTCGGAATATTAGACTGGGAGACCAATTAAAATGCTGAATTTTAAGAAAAAAATTAGAATAAAGCGAGAATTCAGGACTAAAAATGGGAGCATGACCACTAGTTCTCAGAAGTGGCACAAAATCTGGTTAAAAGTATGGTCCTTGTAAGCAACAAGATTAGCAAGCAGCCACTTGAGTGCATTTGAAACACCAAGTTTTACTTCAAAAATCCTAGTTGTCAGCCATCTCTTAGAGAATTAGCATACATTGGTTTTGTTTTATATGGTCCAACCAGTAACCACAAATGAGAATATTTCTTTAAAATGATTTAGGCCTTTGATGCACTTCCAAACATTAGCTTCCTTAAAGAGATGGATCATGCTTTGCATTCATCAGAGCAATTACACGAGATAAATCTAACAGAGTTGGACAATATATAATGCACAAAGCTGCAATGTGTGCACATATACCAGAATATTCAAAATTTGGAAAGCTGTGGAAAGTAATTCGATCTTATTGTTATGAAGCACTTCACGACATCAACAATCATTTAAATGCATGAGAAAAACCCAAATATCAAAGGCCCATACAGATTAACTAATGGTACAACACACCTCCAGTTAACACATGTTTCATTATTTTATTTATCACAGGATTCAACCAGGACCTCAAATACATGTTTGATATGTAACTAAACAGAGCTGTTAAAAATCTAGATTTCAAAGGAATATGCCTAAAAGTCGGCAAAGATATTTCCAAATAAATACTGAAATTATAAATCAAACTAACAGGATAACCAACCAAATTAGCAGCGACTCAGACGCATTCAGAAGAACAAATGATGGACCATGAATCAGACACCTTACCGTTTTAGAAGCAGTTTGATTCCCAACTCTACCATCAAACTTTCCCTGGCTGAATCACCAAACAAAAAGAAACTTACAATATAGTATAGAAATCCCACACAAAATCAATACAATACAAAATTCCATACCCTAACTTCATGGAACAGGGAACATAGAAACTATTTCAATTTGGCACTCGACGTTTCAGCTAGAAGTACAAATACTTAGAGCATTCTTAGTCAGAAGGAATCAATTAACAGAAATGTGCTTAAGTAGTGCAGATGACCTTTGTGTAGGTGGATAACCAATCGTGTTGTAAGCAGAATTACCCATTCCAGGCATGTGAATGCTGCCAAAACCTGCTAGTGCCCAAGCGTGCAAAACATGTGCAAAGTGAGCATTTAGATAAAGTGCTTTACAGTGACTGAGGAGCAGCTACATCCTTAAATGACATCAAATTAGTTAAATGTGGCTGCCAAAAGAACATCATAGAAGCAAATTGGTTCATATGTAGATGACACGATGGCAAACAAACTTTCAGATTTACATACATGTATCCTACTAATCCAAAGGAAGGGAATGTAATATGCTATAGAGGCAAATATTATACCAGAACCACTGTCTCCAGAAATAACAGCAGAACCTTTAATCCTCTTCTCTGATACAGGCCTCCCATCATCTGTGGTTTAAATCAAACAAATTTGTGACCTAAGGAGAATTAATCCCAGTAATTTAACAACCAAAAGAAATTCACTTGCAACAGACCTGGCCGTAACCTCTTCGACCGTGAATTTGATTTAGCAAGCTCAATGTACAATTTGGAATCTTTCTCAAAGTCAAAAACCATTCCCTGCACACATTAGGAAGCAAAGCAATTAGACTCCTTTCTCATCATAACTTTTTTTAAATTAACAAATTCATGACCAAATACTGAATTGGATGTGAATGGAGGCAGATATTTGTGCCTATAATATGTCTAACGCAAAAACTGCCACAAAAAGGGAATAGAACTATGCACTAACTCTCAGTCTTTTCAGTTGTGTTCCATGTTTCAGGCAAGGTCAGTTATATCACATCTAACAAAAGAGAACTAGCTCTCTAAAACATAGAGTAGTACTTGTCAAGTGCAAAATAAGATGACATTAGATGCCATCCCTCTCAGACTAAACTTCATTCAATTTTGAGATCAGGGCGAAGATTCCATCTTCAACATTCCTCAAGCCATTCTCCTTTGAAGTTTGGATCGTCCTCAGCCAGAACATTATTGGTAAGTGTCTACTATAAGAAGTAAAATACAACTATAGCCATCTTTCTCTTAAGCATGTGTTCATCTCTTGTATATAAGGTAATATGCGCTCCTGATTAGAATGCTCACCTTTCTTTGCTATGATGTCCATTAGGAGAGTCAAAATGAGCCCTAACTTAAATAACCCACCCATAATTTTATGGGTTGGGTACAACATACTTTAGAATTGAGTCCATTTTCAACCCAATCCAACTTAACCCATTTAAAAATAATTCTGACTTGAGCCCAATATATACTCCACATCAACCTGCTTCTTTTTACCTATATTTCTAAAGTCAACCCGCTTCTCTCACCTCTTCACAAAAATCACCGCTTAGATTTCAAGGTTTCACAGGCAAATTTCATGGCATTCTTTTCAGATTCTGGTTCGAACCATTCTCTTCTTGCAGTGAGATTTCAAGCTCTTCCCAGGTACGGACCATCTTCCTCTCCCACACAAGATTTTTCTTTCCTTTATTGTTACAACTTCTTCCCAGATTCAGACTTCAATGATTTTTAATTTTGATTTTTAAGTTTATTCTTTTATGACAAGAGGAACCCGCAGCCGCTACCCTTTGGGTGCGCACAGGGTAAACCCAGCTCCTCTGCAATAGCTCGCAATCCACATAGGAGAGGTACTCCGCACTAGGCAAGCCCTGTGAGACGAGCTCGACCCAAAAGGCAAACCCCTTGCTTTCGCTGGCAAGGGGTTTCGAACTTGAGACATCCAACATGGAAGCCCCAAGCCCAAACCACTGGGCCACCCCGAAGGGTTTTTTGTCACTTCTATGCTAATTAGAAGTTTGTTTACTATTGTATTTTTGTTAATTTCAATTGAATTTTGGTTATTTTTTAATGGGTATAAAGTTTAGTATTGAGTTGAAAAGGTAGAAATTGTATCAAGCAGAATAGGTGTTTTTTTGGGCTCCGAAAATGGATAGTTTTCTCCTTAAACCATCTACATAAATGCAGAGCAATTGCTTCATTAGTTTCGGTAAACAGGACATTGTTGTATTGATTTTGTGCCTTCTTTTGTAGGCTTGAGCACTTGTTGAGATTTTGCTTACATTAAGCAGGTCAAATTGGGAGGATAATGACGCTACCCGATTTTTAGCCCATTTAAGCCCAACCCATCTGAACCCAAAGTAAATTTGGGGAGGGGGGGGCGCAAGGCTCAACCCGATTTTCAGTGCAGCCCATTTTGACACCCCTAATGTCTATACATGATGTCTACAACTTCAAACTGTGGAAGGTTTACTCACACTAGATAAACTGAAATTTAGAAGGACCTATGTGGTCACACAATTATCCAAAACATGGACATCGGACTAGGAAGGAAGAAAATCATTTGTTCAATATCAGAAATGGGCCTTACATTCAGTTCATACATTGCCATAAGTGCTGAATGCTGATCTGCAAAGACGGCAAAAGCAAATGGCTGACAGAAACCATACAATCCATCAAATATCCTTAGCAGAGCAGTTGTGACAGACTTACATAATATGAGAAAAGAAAAGATCATAGCGGAAAACAACTGAAAGAAGTTAAACTGTGGATCCAGTATAATTTTATAGCCAGAAAATGTGGTAAACGAGAAACCTTTTAGCTGGTGTCCGAAAAAGATTAAGCTTGCAAAGCCATAGCCAATATATAGCAATATCACTCATAATTGTAAAGTAAACAGATAATGTATTAGGAGAAAGAATTTTATCCTCTGAGAAAGCTAGCATCAGTTGTTGCTGTTGTATTTGCTCTCTTTTGGCAGGCCGTGCAATGCTTCCTTGTTATCTGCTTTATTTTCTTCACTGTCTCCTTCTTCTTTGCACTTGAATTTGTTGCACTTAACCCAAGGGTCTTTCGAAAACAACCTCTCTACCATCATGAGATAATAGTAAGGCTTGCGTACATTCTACACTCTCCGGACCCCATTTGTGGAATTTCACTGGGTATATTTTTGTTAAGAAAGTTAGGATCTTTGCTGCTCGGATAAATAAACACCTATCCAGTCTTACCTCCACCTATGCAAACTGAATTCCATACCCGATATTCTTCAGTATCTCTACAAGTATTTGGAACTTCAGCTGTAATTTCAAGAATTCTAGGTTTTTATGGGCTATGTGAGAACATCTTGATTTTGCAATCGCTGAAGGCTTGTCTATGTTCATAAAACTATGTGAAGATATATTCTTATTAATTCTAACAAAATTATCAAATTTTGAAAGTCTATCCTTGTTACATTCAACATTTGTTTTTCATTTGCGAAGAATAAACAGCCAAGTCACATAGTAATCAAAACGAAATCTCCAAAAGCAGAATCCCGTCCGCTCTATTCCCACTAAATACCAAACTATTTGGGATTAATTATACAGTATAAATCCTCTGTATCCAATTTGCTCTAATCGAGTCCATTTAAATGTGGATGACTTTTAAAAAGCATTCATTACTTGCCCCGGTAAACGTACATACCTGTGAATTACTAGAAATTTGGCTACGGAGATGAGAAGATTCATAGCCTGGGAATTCTCGAAAGAGGTTGTAAATTTCTCGAGGCTTGACATCTTCAGGGAGCCCAGCAATGAAGAGAGTTCGAACGTCGTCCTGCGAATGCTGAGGATAATGAGGGGGGATGGGTGGCTGGTGGGGTTGATGGAATTGCGGAATAGGAAGTGGCTGGACCACCACCGGCGGCGGCGCGTGAAGAGTGGTGCCAGGCGGCGGCGGAAGGACTGGTGGTGGTGGAGCTTGATAATAGGGATACTGGTAGTACTGGCCTATTCCGTCCATGGAGAACACTACGCGGACCAATCGGTGCGTCGGATTTGCCCTATATTTTTGTGTTTAGTCCGGGGATAACTTTTCCCACTTTGGATCCCTCAATTTTATAACTACTATTTGTTCTTTTTATATTGTTCGAAAGTTTTCTCTTATTAAGGTATTATTATTATTCATTTCTCAAAATAAATTGTGATTATGGATGTTATAATCTTTTCCCTTAAAAGATGGGTACTCATTTCCGAACGATTTCAATTAGTATTTATTATTGAGTGATCATGTTGTTTGATTAAAAAAGATGATTCGGAAGCTTCCTCTCTCCCAACAAAGCAAGACGAGATTATCACTTCTCTCAGTAATGGACTTTCTTTACTTCACAATCTTAGTCTTAGATGTTCTTTCATTGATTCTCGAACCTCTGACAAATAGAATCTACATGCATGCGTTATTTCTCTCCTTCCCTAGGTCATAAATCCTTTCTTGTTTGATATTGAACCCCACCTCACAGAGCGATGTTGAGTGGTGTCGTTCCTGTGGACTATTGAGGAGCGGGAGAAATTATTGGAATTCTACAACACAAGTATTTGCTTCCTAATCTTATACCATTCGTCTGAATTTTTACATGCATACAAAAGCCTATTTAGTTCTTTACTATATTTTTTTCTGATAGTGAAGATAGTCGTACGTAATGACAAATCACGATCATATTGTTAAAAGTTTATGGTAAGAATGAATTTCATTCTAGTGCTCGAAAATAATGTTACAAAACTTTTGTATGTTCTCCATTACTCGTGTGGAAATGATTCTTAAAGTGCTCATCATAATCTTTTTTTGTGACTCGACTCAACCTCATCATAATATTTTTCGTGACTCTACTCAAACTTGTCATAATTTTTTTTGTGACTCAACTCAAACTTATCATGCATAATTCGATTTCATCTTCTCCATATTCTATGATAAAAAACATTCAGTAAATAAAATCTAAACACAAAATGACCAAGAATCAATTAGTAATATATCTTCTATTACCAAACGACCTTATCTTTTTAAGATGCGTGCAAAAAGAGATGACAAAGAAAACATTGAATGAAATAATCTTTCAAGAAGAATATTACGAACTAAACAAGATATAATAAGACATTATTGAATAGAACATTTTGATATTAATCTCTCATCTCAGGTGATATTAATCATCTTCGATTGGATTATAGAATCTTATATGTTGAATATAATTAAGAGCATAATGAAATAGCTTATTGTGATGATAATATTTTTACAATAAATGACGAGGTGAGAATCATGTAATAATTTTTATTTACATTTTAAAAATAAATTTAGAAAATTAATTATTTTGATGCATCTTCACCTTTTTATCATATGAACCAAAATGCATCAAGTTCTTATGCATCAAATACTTAAGAATTAAATATACATGACCAAAGTGAAGATTAGGCGTATTTTACATAGTTAAATAATTAAAGATTATAACTATAACAACAAAATTTAATGTGTTTACCCGTATTTTGACACTTAATGGCACGTTTTTCTTTTAAATGCATTGTTCTTTAATTTTTTTTTTTTTTTTGCAATAACATGTGAATATTACCATATCAAATCAAAAATATTACAATCTTAAGGAAACATCTAGACTCTTAAAGTTTTGACCTCAAAAAGAAAATCTATAGTATCTAAGCTAATTAGAATCTATATTCGTGGACACATCCTATCTATCAACTCTTGACAATTCCTTGTCTTCTTGGATCCCTGTAATAGTTCTATTCTCTTTTGTAATTCTTTTTTTACCTTGGTGATGATGAAATTTGTATCTACAGATATTTGTTTAAATTGCTTCCAATTTCTCGCTTGCCAGATGTAGTATATTGTTGCTCCATACATCGCAGCTGCTAGTTCCTTCTTTAGTTGCTTCCAGTGTCTCCTTTTTATCCACGCCAACTTTTGTTGAGTTATGCCTCTCGGCAATATCACTCCACTCCAATTTGCCAGACCCTTCCTCACTTTAATCCCCCAATGACAATCAGTAAACAAATGTTGATGAGTTTAAGCACAATCTTCTTCACATAAACAACGTGCTTCATTTTCTACTTGTATATTCATATTCTGTAATCTATCTTTAGTGAGTAGTTTTCCGTGATATGTCAGCCATAGGATATATCTCTGCCTAGTTAACATAATGGAGCTCCAAATCAATTTTGCCTCTGGCCATCTGTGTAATTGTCTCAACATGGCTTGATAGTTGTTTGTCATAGAATATGCTCCATTTGATGTCAAAGCATACTAACCCCTTTGGTACCATTTGATCATCTCCGTCTTTAAAGCATTCAATTTCTTCCAGTACCAGTTGCAGTCTTGTGGTGTTGTATGCTCCCAAATATTATTTGTATCCTTCATATAGATCTTGTGTACCCATTTGACCCATGAGACATCCTTCTTGTTTGCCAGCTGCCATAAGAGCTTCCCAACAACGGCTACATTCCATAATTTACAGCTTTTGATATTTAAACCTCCATATATTTCTTAACGTGCATACCTTATCCCGCATCACCAAGGCTACTTTTCTATGCCCCTCTGAGCTTCCCCACAAGAATTCTCTGCACTTTTTATCTACCTCCTCTAACACATTTTGTGGTAAGATAAACACTGTCCCCCAAAAGTTGTATATAGAGAACAAAACAACATTGATTATCTGCAACCTCCCTGCATAGGATAATTGTCTTGAATAGCCTGAAGTTATTTTCCTTGTGATCTTTTCCACCAATTGGTAGCAATCAATCTTGGTCCATTTTTTCGAGGATAGTGGCAGTCCTAGGTACCTTATAGGCAGTACTCCCAATGAGAACCCAGTACTTTCCAGAGTTCTTCCTTTTACTTCCTCGGTCATTCCTGCCAGAAATATGTTTGATTTTTGGAGATTTGCTTCCAGACCAGTCACAACACTGAAGTGTTTTAACGCCTCCATCACTCTCTGAATAGAAGTTGTATCACCTTTACAAAACACCATTAAGTCATCAACAAATATTAGATGTGTTAGCTTAGTTGCTTTACACATTGGATGGTTCTTGAAATCAGTCAATTCACTCATCTTTCTTAGGATTCTTGTGAGATACTCCATAGCTAATACAAATAATAGGGGTGACATGGGATCTCCTTGTCGAAACCCTCCTTTGCCTTGAAAATATCCATATCCTCCTCCATTTACTTTGACTGAGAACATTGTGGTAGTAACACAAGTCATTACCAGTTTCACAAATGTCTATGGAAAGTCATAACCCTTTAGTGCTTCTTCTATGAAATCCCAACTGATCATATCATATGCCTTCCTCAAATCAATTTTCATCAAACATCTTGTAGTCGTTTTCCTATTATAGTGTCTCAACAAGTCATGGCAAATTAAGACGTTATGAATCAAAGATCTCCCTTCAACAAAAGTTGTTTGATTACTTGCCACTACCACTGTAATAGCTTTCTTCAGTCTCTGACAAATCATCTTTGAAATACATTTGTAGATGACATTACAACATGAGATAGGTCTATATTGACTTGCCATTACTGGTTTATCCACTTTTGGTATTAGGGAAATAGTTGTAGAGTTTAATTGTGTGAGGAGTTCACCATTCTCCATAAATTCCAGAATCGCTTGTGTTACTTTTTTTCCAGTCACACTCCAAGCCGCTCTAAAGAAACCACTTTCATATCCATCAGACCCTGGACTTTTATTGATATCAATACCAAGCATTGCATTCTTCACATCTTGCGCTGTATAAGGTTGCACCAACTGCAATTGTTGTAATATTTATTTTTTAAATAGGTTAGTTTTTAAATTTTGTCCTTTAGTAATTAAACATATTTCTAATGGGGGCATAAGTTTTTTAAAAACTAAATTCATGTTTGAATATGAAATATTATAATATAAAAATATAAATTTATATCTCACAGTATTTATTTCGAGGGATAAAAATTAGTATAACTTACATAAATTCATAGTGCTAAGAACTAATCACATTTTATCTCCACTCTTTTTCAAATTACAAAAATCTCTTCAAATTAATGGATTTAAGATACATCACTATATTGTCAGATACATAGCTCGTCAATGCATTATCTTATTGACCATTACATTAAAAAAGAAAAAGATATCAAACTAAATATTAGCTCCACAAATCACACAAATAAATTGATATCAATCTCTCTCAAATCATCTCATCTTAGAGACCCAATATCATCTCATCCTAAATGCTCACTTGATGTCACGTATCGGATGATGTGGCATGTCAAGTCAAACAACGAAGTCAATAAGACCATGCCATGTGTCAAAATGACATGACATTCCCATCTCAATCAAAGGCTACTAAAAATATGTCATATGTACAAGTAACGTGTTTCGACCAATCAAATATCGTCATGTCACTTGGAATAAAACCTATTTTAATCACTTTTACTGCATCATGTCACTTAAATCTGAT
This sequence comes from Solanum aculeatissimum, assembly GCA_038996855.1. Classification (NCBI taxonomy): domain Eukaryota; kingdom Viridiplantae; phylum Streptophyta; class Magnoliopsida; order Solanales; family Solanaceae; genus Solanum; species Solanum aculeatissimum. Next base: position 62,054 of record JBCEWC010000058.1, on the reverse strand, counting down.
TGGCCGAAGAAAAATCTGTAATTTCTTTATTCTACAACTATATATAAGGGGTCCTCATAATTCAGAAATCACACAAAAATTCTAACCAGAAGCCAGAGAGAGCTCGTGGATCAAACGCCTCAAATTTCTCTACAAACTGCAAGTTAAAAAATTCAAGCAATCAAATATTCAAGTTAAAAAATACATCAAGATCAAGACCACCAGATCCAAGAATAACTCAAAAAGGCCATCAAACATTCAAGTTCAAGAACACATCAAGATCAAGACCACCAGATCCAAGAATAACTCCAAAAGCCCTTGGATCCAAGTATAAGTCAAGATCAAGTCTAGTTCTAGTTTATCAAATTCATAAATCAAGATCAAGACCACCAAATTAAAGATCAAACCCAAAAACTCTTGAATTCAAGTACAAGGCAAGATCAAATCCGTTAAGTTTCACAAGATTCAAGACCAATCTAAAGAACCCTTAAATTTTTATTTGAAAAGACGAATCAGAAGATTCATAGAGATTGTAGAACTCATATCTTGAAATAAAACACTACGATTGTTGCAATATTTTTTGTTTCTTGATTATTGTTTTCTCGACGCGAATTTTATTGTCCTACAAATTTTGGCACGCTCGGTAGGCCTAAATCTGCCCTTCATCTCTTTTTTCATAAATCAAATCTTTAAATCTGAAGCTTAAGCATTGTCTTTGAGTTTCATCAAGTCTATACTCCGACAAGCCTTGAAGCAAAAAACATTTATAGACATAAAAATTTTGTGTGATTCTACGAGATGAGTCTTATTTCAATCTGTCTCTTGGAGACTACTCTACCTTATAACATAATTTATATCTATATAAAGCTATTATATTCCTTTGAAAAGACATCTCAAAAATCTCATAAACTCTTGGGATGTTACAGAGAGATCAAAATATGTCAGACTCTTCTTGATAGCCAAATACTTCAAGAAGATTTGTATAAATTCTTTCATGAAGATCAAGTCAAAATCATCTTACATTCGAGAAATACGCCACTAGCGACTCTCAAATCAAGGAGAAAATTCATAAACAAATTTGTACAAATGTTTATAAAAAAAACATATATTTTTCCTATTTTATTTGTGATAACAATTTATTTTTCATCACTTTAAAGATTGTTCCAAACAAATGCAACTTAAAATAATAATTTTATGAATAAATATTGGACTCGTTAATATTATAATATAAATTTTTGGTTTCACACACAAAAAAAATTACTCTCAAAACTGAAAAGTAAAAATGAAAAATCAGTGGAGAAAAGGGAAAATGACCCATAGGCCCAAAAGCAGGACCATTGACGTTTACCACGTGATCATATATAGTGGCGTGGTTTTCACGCTAGAAATAGAATATATTAAATTGAAATCTTTTTTTTTCCAAATAAAATCGGAATCCATTTGACTTGTACCAAAATCCCTTTTAAATAAAGAGACCCGACCCGACGAAAAAAGACAACAGTTACATTATCTTTACCGTCACCATTTAATCTCCACCGTTCAATTTGCCACTCACAACTTTACAGCTCAGAGAATCAAGACTCGTTTCCCTTCTCCCTTTTTTGTCCTTTTAAAAAGGGGGCGAAAAACCACTTCTGAGAAATTGCTCACTGCTCATTTACTCGAAATTAACCTTCAACAACAACAATGTCTGGAGGTATTGCTCGTGGTCGTCTTGCTGAGGAGCGCAAGGCTTGGAGAAAGAATCATCCCCATGTTTGATTCCATGATCCTTTTCTTGTTTTTCTAAATTTGTTTTTGTGCTTTGTTTGTTGTAATGATTTTTTGGGTATAGGGTTTTGTTGCTAAGCCGGAGACACTTCCAGATGGGTCAGTGAACCTGATGATTTGGCACTGCACCATCCCTGGTAAAGCTGGGGTATGTTTTCATTCTTTGCCTTTTTCAGTTTTCTTTGTTAAAATTGGTGATCTAATATTTTGTGAGGATGAGGGGAACAATGGGTTCCTCCGCCTTCAGTGAACACCCATTTTAGGGTTCAATCAATTTGGTTAATCTTGGTTGAGTTTTAGCATGTGTTGATGCGTTGTTTGATTGAAGAATCTTGGTTTATGGACTTGAAATTGAGCTGTTCTGTTACTGTAGTTTAGCATTATACTTATTTGATACCTGCAAATGCTACAATTTATAGAGATAATGTTGAATAGCTATTTGCATTTTGTACTGCTGGTGAGCATGCACCATTTTTTGCAGCAATGAGAAAGAAATACACCCCAATCTATTAAAACCCTCGGAATTCCGACTATCTTCTATCTTTATAGAGATGCTTTATTGAATTGCTATGCGATTTTTGACTAACAAAATTTGCTTTTGGCTTTGCATAATGTATTTTTCTTGTTAGTGTTGCTTCCTTCTAAAAATTGTTGAAAAGGACATTGAGGGATGTAGATGAGCTGCTCTGAGTTGTTGGTGTTTCCTTGCTAGGCTTTGCTGTATGATTTTTCACCCCCTATTGAAAATCTTAGTATCAACTTCGTATCTATGACGACTACTTTTTTTCGAGAATGGTAATAAACTTCACATCTGTGACTTTATCATCATGTGAACTTGTTGTTCCATTGCTTTCCGTTTTGCTTTACCAATTACAGAACAATAGCAAAGCAATAGCATACCCAGTGGAATCTCACAAGTGGGGTCTGAGGAGGGTAAAAATGTGCACAGACCTTACCACTACCTCTTAGAGATAGAGAGGCTGTAATTACCCAGTGTAATTGCTTTACCAATTACAATAAAAACAAAATTGTTATTCCCTTAATGGTTAACTTAGATAAGGCATTTCTCTATAGAAAATTCAACCTATTCTTGTTGCTCGTCTATTGAACACGAGTTGGAAACTTTCTAAAAATCACTGTTACCTAGTCAGAAGGAGATAAGCTGAGAACCTCTGAGGGCAGAAAAAGAAATAGAAGACGGAAAAGCTTTTATAGGATTTCCTTTTCTTTCCTCATATCTTCGGGGATAAGGGAAATAGCCTGGCCCGCTCTTTTCCCCTTAAGAGAAAGTTGGATAACTCAAATTTAAACACTTGACCAACCTCGTACAGTCATATGAAGTAGAACAGTTCAATAGCAAACCTTAAGTTTTTTGAGTTGTTGGCATAATATCAGAAGTTGTATGCTTTCTATCATTCATTCCTAAGTGGTAAAATGTTTCCTGCTTATAGGAGTAGATAGTGTATGCCTAGTGGATGCATTAGCATTAGACTTCAAGTGTAAAAATGCAGTGTACATGTATAATAGGATGGATCAATTGGTTTATGTACTGTGCAAGCTGCAGAGTGGGTTTCTCTCATGCTTCTGGTTTATTCCCCTGCCTCCCTCAGATCAGAGCATCTCCAAAGAGTATAATGCTTACTAATCATGTAGCATTATCCTATTTCACTGAAAGTACTATGCTTGTCTGATGTAGTGTCAATCCTGTTTTGTTTTTCTGTTATTGTTTGTCCCAACGACAATTTTAATGCTTGCAGACTGATTGGGATGGTGGTTGTTATCCACTTACAATTCACTTCAGTGAAGATTATCCGAGTAAACCGCCAAAGTGTAAATTTCCACCAGGCTTTTTCCATCCAAATGTCTATCCATCTGGAACAGTTTGCTTGTCGATCCTCAATGAAGATAGCGTATGTGGTCAATGCTCTTTCTTTGTATTCGTCTGCTTACTGGCTGTGCTCAATGTATGATGGCTATTATTTTCTTTTTCTTGTGTAGGGATGGAGACCAGCCATCACTGTGAAACAGATATTGGTTGGTATCCAGGACTTGTTAGATCAGCCAAACCCTGCTGATCCTGCCCAAACTGAAGGGTATCATATGTTTATTCAGGTAATTTTGATCAAAAGAATGCTGATTCTCCATTTTTACAAACTCACTATCCTACTGTTGATGCTATCCTTAAATTGAGTCTACCTTTGTGTGAGATTTATTTTTCATTATAATATGTTAAGATGTACTATTGAACATACTTTACTTTTGTTGTCTCAATTAATAAAACAATCTCTCTATCTTGAAATGTCTCAAAAATTTGGGCACCATTCTATCATTTATACAGTTTCTCAAATCGCAAGAAGTTAAATGCATTTAACTAGTCAAAACTAGTTATTGATGAAATTTTTTCTCTGCCAATCCTGCCGTTAATAGATATTTTAATTTCTTATTTTCCACCTTTTCTGATATATTACCAAATTCAGATCAGCATCTTGAATTTTGTATTTTAACTAACTTTTGTGTCCCATAAAATGGGATGAAAGCAGAATTACCATTCAAATCAAATTTTATTGGAAAGTTCTTTAGAGGCCTATGCATCCCTTTTATTTGGATATCATGATTTACAACTTTTACTTTGGCCCCTTTTTACTAGGATAGGATGATTTGACCTTCACCTTAATAACCATGTGAGATTAGATGAAGGAAGTGCTAATTGTCATCTCTTGTACTATTAGAGCATGCTTTAGCTTTATGTTACAATAATGTTCCTGCACATGGAGATCAGAAAGATACTGGTGGCTTTTGCTGTAGGTTAAAGGCATTAATGATAGGTTACATCATCATTTGGGAGTTCAAGGATCTTTTGATTCCTCTTTCTTGAATTATTTCAGATTCTAATGCACGTTTAGGAAATGGTGGAAAGATTTGTAGTTATCCATTAGTGGGACAGACAATGTGGTGATAGGATGTTATATAGTAGTAATTGTGTCTTTTCTTGGTCATGCTTGAAACTGTTGAAAGATGTATAAGTTCAGCATAGAAGTTTTATTCTCCCTGTTTGACGCACATTCATGCTTGCAGGATGTTGTGGAGTACCGAAAGAGGGTGCGCCTGCAGTCCAAGCAGTATCCACCTCTTGTTTAAAGAATGTTTGTCTAATCTTGTGGTTGGCTGTAATGTACGTCAAAGCTTGCTGTCAAATAGAGGACAAGGAATCTGCCAGCTAGTGATTTTGATTGGTATCTGTTTAAGTGGAGAAGTAAATATATATTACTATAGGATTTTAAATCTGATATTGCCTTTTCATAGAGTATGTGTAGAACAAGCACAGCTGCAAATTGTTATCTAAATTGTGGAGATGTGTTGAAAATTATTTTCTTTTGCTATAGGCAGAATTTCTGTTGCAAATTTTCCAAAAATCTTGCTTCATTGTGTGTTTTGGATCCAAAATCAAGTTTGTTCTTTCTGTTTTCTTCTTTTGTTCGTCTGACAATGTCAAAAGCAACAATTACCAAAGGCAAAACATTGGTACTTTTTGATTCCTTTGGGAATTTCTGACTTTGTCTGCGCCAAGGACTACCTTTGGTTTACGTTACTCCGTTCCAACTATATATACTTAGGCTGTGTCATACACAAAATTGCTTTTAATAACATTATTATAATCAATATTCACAAAGTTCAGATCCATTTAACAATTTAAAATTTAAGTTTGACGTGATGTCTTGTTCAGTAAATTTCCTTATTAAACTAATCTAGTTTTGTAAATTATTGAACCACACTATTAATATGTTTCTTCTATTTCACTCCCTCAATGATAAAGTTAAATAGGGTTGATTCATTTAACTTTTTATGCAATTTCCGGATAGATTCAAAGATGTTTCTTACTAGTCCAAGCAACAATATAGTACTGGTAAAACTTTAAAATAACATTTGAGAAATTAGTCCAAGAAAGAACAGTTGGATTTCTCATCACTCATCAGTCAGTGTCATAAAATAGAAGAAATATTTTATGTCAAGGTCTTTTGTTTGCACCTCCGCTGCTGGATATGAACGCGTGATTAAAAAAAGTTACAATAATTGAACCCGTGAGGCTTTTCTGATTCAATTTAGTAAATGTTTTAGACTATTGAGTTTGGCACAACATTACTCTATAAACGAACAAAAATACTTGGATACATTATTTGTCTTAACGCACACTTTACCATGCTCTTCTCCTGCTAAGTTGATGCGAAATAACCATGCAGAGATGGGGAAGTTCGTAGCTTAAGATTATACAACCACCTTCTGCCATTAAGGTAGAGCGAATAATTTGAAATTTCCTTAGAAAAAGAACCAACCAAAACCGCCTAATGCTTTAAACAATGCTCCATAAAAATATAGGCACCATATGTTTGTGTGACCAAAAAAGAGGGATTTCGAGGAGGGGTACAAAATGTGTCATAATCTTCAACGACTAAGGTAACCATGTTCTAGCAGATAAGACCTTAACCTTTCAGTTTACTGAGTAGTAAGGTAGTATCATTTGGTCCATCTGGCCAGAACTCAATAGCAATTCCGCTGTCAATCAAAGGCACTTTGCCAAAGGAGGAGACACAGATAAATGATTTCATTATCCAAATTGGTTTCAGGTGTGACACTTACTTACAATTGACCATGCACCCTTGCTGGTTAGTGGTGTAACTGCAATTCAGAAGAAGCTATGAGTATCCAGTATGTGCATCCCTTTTGTTATTCTCCACCATTGCACTATCCTTTATATCTTGTATCATTTTCAAGATTCGCCTCATTGTTGGTCTCTGTTCTGGTGATGTCAAGCTACATATACTAGCAAGGTCGACTAGCATAGCAAGCCATCTATCCTCCTCATTATCATCCTCCCTCATAGCTCTGACCCAATCCGGCACATCAGGGGGAGAGAGATGTGGATGCTGAGATGGAGGTTTACCTGTTAAAAGCTCTAATAACAGAATGCCATAAGCATATACGTCAGACCCTGGAGTGGCTCTTCGTGCTGATTTGCGCACTTCTGGTGCTTTATAGCGTGCTGAATCAGGATCATCATCTGAAGAAATGTCTGCAAGCGCAATGAGGGAGTAGTCTGTTAGACAGGCCTCAAAATCAGACCCTAGAAGGACATTGGAGGATTTCAAGTTGCCATGAGTGAGCTTTGATGCCTGATGGATGTAAGCAAGGCCCTGAGCCACATCTTCTGCTATTTTTAGACATGACGTCCAGTGAAGGGGCCTTGCCCTTGTTGATCTTGAACCTGCCACGTACAACAGAAAATTGAACACAATATATAAGTAAACAAACAACTGAACATCAGGTTTAAGGTGAAAAGACCAACCATTTAATCACACGGAACTATAAAAAGAAATCAATCTTCTTAAGCAGTGTAATCTTGAAAGTGAAATCTCAATTTCTGGATATCAGAGTCACAAGGTGATCAAAAAGATTCAAGAACATCATACCTAGGATCAAACATGTAAATTAAAGCAATTTCATACCAGCTCTGACACTACACTAAACTCTTATGCCGGGAATTCAACAATTTATATATATACAGAAAAATTGAGTTTACCCTACTTGCAACAATATAATTTTCCAATTAAGCAATTCAGTTGAACCTCCTTCATTACATGTGACACAACATTGCTGAAGGGAAGGTTTCTCTAGTTCTTTCCCTAAATCCTTCCATCTAACAACGTTAATGCTCACTTAGTCACTAAAGTAAGTTGAATATTTAACAAACAGAGAACGGTTGGACAATTAAAAAGGAATATACCAAAAAGTTACTGTCAACATCCTATTCAACTTAAGTAATAACAACCAAAAGACAGACGCAAGGAGCCAAGGACCATTTGCCTCTATGCATAATAAAAGTTTGAAAGGTAGTTTGGGAAGATAGTGCTATCAACCCATACCGACCACTCAATGACAGCCTGAAATTAAAACACATACTATTTGGCTGCCCTGTAAACAAAAACATTGCAATTGTCAGCAGTGAACTCAGTGGGAGCCCATGTTAGGCATCCACACTGCAACCACTGAATGATCCAAAAGACTACAACCAATTTCTGCCAAAAAGAAAAAGAGGCACAGACATTGATTAGCCACAGACAACTCACTCATCCACTTTCTTCTCCAGCACAGGTCCACCAAATTGACTTCACATTGACCAATTAGCAAAATTACCAAAAATGAAAAATAATATGGAAATTGATCCATTTCAGATGAATAATTAAACGAACTAATAATAATAAATCAAAAAGTTAGAAATCTACCATGAATTAGATTGAAGAGACTACCATTAGGCTGATAATCATAGATAACAAGTCTTTCTTGTTTAGCCTGAAAGTATGCTCTGACAGCAACCAAATTTGGGTGCCGCAACATCCCAACTGACTCCATGTGTTGCTCAAACGCGTCCGCACTCGTAATCGAAGTTTTACTAGCATCCAATCGCTTCACTGAAACAATCAACTGACTGGCCATTACAGCTTTATACGTTGTTCCAATTGTGCCTCTTCCAAGTAACTCTGCTGATGCTCTCATTAGTTGCTCTAAAGAATACAACTCTGTTTCCCCTGAACAGAATATCAGATTTCCACTCTTCATCTGTTGTTTGGGGCCTTGAGGAACTTTCACTTCCTTTTCTAATTTGATCTCTTGGCTACTATCATCTGGCCCAGAAACTGTTGCGTTCGCCGCATTATTAGTGATGGTCTCAATGGTACATTTTGTTGCTTTTGATTCAGTTTCTTCTCTTCTCTTTTTCACAAAAGCAAAAAGACAGAGAACAGCTGCAATCAAGATCAATGTTCCAACTACAAAACCCAAAACAACTCCAACTTTTTTGTGCTTGTGTTGAGGTGGATGACTAAGAAGAACATCCTGTGACTGTGCGTCTTGGTATAGCGGTGTGGGCGGAGAGGCTGCAGAGGAAGGCGAATCAAAGAATGGAGCTGAACGGCATGGCTTATTGACAACCTCACCACAAAGACTAGGGTTCAATAAAAACGAGCGTATGTCAAATTTCTTCAGTGTTGGAGTAACAGGTACTGGACCAGTAAGGTTATTTTTGGATACATTGAAAAATTGGAGTTGGGTCTGGTTCAACGGCGGAATCGAACCGTTGAACGAGTTGGAATCAAGCCGGAGATAGTTCAACCGGTCAAGAACAGTAAGCTCAACAGGGAGTGAACCAGTAAGATTGTTACGAGAAAGATCAAGAATGATAAGACGGTGAAGAGAAAGAAGAGAAAGGGAAAAAGTTCCAGAGAAAAAATTATGATCAAGAAAGAGAGTTTTAAGGTTGGAAAGACCGGAAAGGTCAGGAATAGGACCGGAAAGCGAGTTATTCCTAAGACTAAGGATTCGGAGCTGGTCAAGATGAGTTAAACTGTTGGCCGGAAAAGTACCCCGGAGACCAAACCCTTGAAGAACAAAACGTACAACACGACCCTGCACGCATTTCACTCCTCGCCATTGACAGTAATCAAAACGCTCGTTAAGTGTGTAATGAAGCTTGTTATCAAGATCAGCTTTTGACTTGAATGACAATAAAGAAACAGCATCGGAAGGAAGTAAAGAGTTGAATGGAGCAGATGGGGTAGTGGCAGCAGCAGCAGCAGAACAAAAAAAGTAGAAACTGCAAGATAGTGGAAGAAGAAAACAGAGCAGGAGCATCAACGGGTACATTGCAAAGTTTTGCAACAAAGCAAGCCCAGCGCTTTTGGTTTAGTGAGTAGAGGCCAAGTTAGTGTTTGTTGTCATGTTGTTTGGTTTAATGCGTGAAACGAGGTCTGGAAAATGGGACTGTGAGAGCTATGGGGAAGAGTGAAGTGGGAAAAAGAGGGTGTAGGGTGAAGAAGAGTGGCAATGACAAATATTGCGTCTTTAATTTTGGCAGTAGGTCAAAATAGTTTCTACGTATAAGAACCGTGCATTATTTGTATTTAGATTGCATTATGTTTATATTGCATAAATTATTTAAAATATTCCTTCTAAATACGGTGAAATCATATTGTATTATTAATATTGATTTTTTATATATTAATAATATACTCCTCGATATATAATAAAAAAACACTAGTTATATATAAATTAAAAAAATATTTTTTTTTCTAATATAGCACTCCTCAATACTTCTCTTATTTATCCGATTGTTAAATTTTATTGCAATTGTCAAAAGTTTTACAACAGAGACAACAGAAATTTTCGTTAAAATCTCAAAAATGGCAACATATATAATTAACAATGCCTGACACAAAAAATAGACCCAACACAAATTGCACCTTAAAAATTGTGCGACTTCTGAAGCAGATAAAAAATACCATAAATTACAAAAAGTATATTTCAAACGTGACCTTTTTAAAATTTTCACAATTTTAATTTTTAAATTTAATAATTAGAGTTTGGTAAATATTTAACATAACAAATAGACCTCATTTTGTTTTCCGAACTTAAAGGGTTCTAAAAACAAGTTATTTAGAGAGCATTTTTTTAAGATTGATTATTTTAAAATATTATTTCTTTCATTTAAAAAAGATTTTTTTTTTTGGTTTGTTTCAGAAAAATGATCATTTTGTTTTTTGGCAAAATTTTGATTGCAATTTTTCACGTGATATTTTTTAGACCATAAGATTGAAGAACATTTTGATACATTTAACATAATTTTAATTTAAGATCACAAAATTAAAAAAAAATTATTTTTTTAAACTTTGTGTTAAATCAAATCAAATTATTCTTCTTTAAAATGAAGGGAGTATCTTGAAATAAATCATTCTCAACTAAGTATAAAATAATTCATATTAAAATTAGTTACCTCTTATTTTTTGCACCAAACACGTACAAGAGATAAAGCTACTCAATTAAGTGATTATTTTAAAGCTATAGTGAAAGATTAAGAAGCATTTTTGTTGTTGGGGAGCAGCTGGCTTAGAACATGGGTCAGTGTCACGTGAAAGTGGTGAAGCTATTTACAAGAAAACTATTGGAAATTGTAGGAGCAATAGCCAATCTCATTCGTTCCAGGCTCTGCCAATTTTAGTTTTTCTTTTTTATTGTATTTTTTATTTTTCATTAGTATTCGAAATTCTCAATAAAATCTTGATTAAATTTAAATTATTCGCATAGTAATATTTATAATAAGACTTTCTTCATATTTAAAATTTGAATTGGTTGATATTTTATTTATTCGTGAGCGCGCACACACCACCTCCGCATTTCGTTAATGATGAACAGTTCCTATTGGCTAACTAAACGGAGGATTGTTGATTGAATTCCTAAAATTTACTATTTATTTTTATTTGTTTATTATTTTAAAAAATAAATATTTAAATTAAAAAATAATTTGTTACTTAATTTTCTGCATTGCAGCCTTACTCAGACATGTTTTATTTGTCGTTTTGATTAAGTCTCAAAGAATTTTTACTCTTTTGATTTCGAATTCTCCATTTTAATATGCTTTAGCATAATTTTTCAAAGGAACACGTGCAAGGAAACCAACTTATAATCAAACGATTCATCTTCAGTTTTAAATACCCGATTTATTTAGAAACCAATCCATTTAACCGTTTCTCGACTTCTTTCCTGTCTTACATAAGATCTCTATCATATTTAACAAACATGTGATTGTTAACCATTGTTCCTTTCCAATGAGACTTGAAAATTAAGTTTAAAATTCGATTTGAGCTAATTGATGGGGTTGTGTCATATAGTTCTAAACTCGTCATGTATCCCTCTGTTAAAATTAAGGGATAAATTTATAATAAGAGGGAGATGTGTATCTGGTTTAACAATATAATAGGAAAGGTATATTTAAATTAAAAAATAAAATAATAAAACTATTTATGATAGTACAAGATAATAGCATAATAAGAGGAAAATGTATATTTTGAACAAAAATATAATAGGAGAGGTATATCTAGATTAGAATATAACAATAAAATATTTATGATAGTACAGGGTAACACTAAAATAAGAGAGAGATGTGTATTTAGAACTAAAATATATATTTAAATTGAAAATATAATAACAAAATTATTTATGCTAGCGCAGGGTAATATTTGACTCTTTTTTTTGTATTATTTATTATAGTATTTTTAATATATTTATCAAAAAAATCGTTATAATTTTATTTATTATTTTACAAAGGTGTGTATCAAGTAAAAAATGAACAGCGGAGTGGAGATAGTACTAAAACAATCATTGAACATCTAGTTTGACAAGATGATACATTCATCTAAAAACATAAATTTAAGCAGTTAAATCATAAATGATTTTCTAGTCATGAGTGTTTACAGATTCCATAAACAATAATATGAATGAAAATTTGTCAAATACTTTAAAACGTTTTTAAAAATGAGTAACTTATCATTACAAATTAGAATATAAGGGAAGAGTGAAACTTAATGGAGCTAGTATAGTGCTATCCCTTTTTGACTAATACCACATCCTTTTAAGCTAATCATGGCATGATCTTATGAGGTGAGTGATATCACCTTCCCTGCACATTTAACCTTACTAGCCAAAAAATGTGCAAACTTGTTTATTTATTAAACTTCTTTAAAGTTACAATCTTTTAATTTTACTACTATACATTACATGTATATTTATAAAGTAATTGCTTTCAATTTTAAATATTGCATAATTAACACGGGGTTGTTTTGTAATATGCTAAATGTGTATGATAATAAATATAAAATAATTCATATATTAGAAAATATATTTACATAATTTTATATGACACCCTTGATTTGGCATGGTGTTTAATAAAAAAAAGAAAGACTTTTAAAACTTGTGATCTATAATCATTCTTAGATATTTGTGTGGTTGAAAGTCATTTCATTAAAGATAAAAAAAATTAAATTAAATTATTTTCAATTAGAGTAAGATGAGTAGAATGACCGGTGGTCCAAAAATTAAAAGGTGTCCCATGGGGATGGAGGGAGTAGAACATATTCTAAGATGGTAGTAGAGGTGGTGGCTGCTAAGTGGTAGTCATGGTATTGATGACTGTAATAGTGATTAATGATGGTAATTACAATTAAGTTCAAGAAAGAAAGTTACTAATTAAGAAGGAAAATGGCATCTTTGCTTCTTTTGTTAAAGTCCAAACTTTCAAGGCCTCAACCAAAGTTTTCCACCCTTAAATCCCTTCTTTTTCCAAAAGTAGCGTCTTTTATTTCATATAAAGACGACTAAAATGTATTGGGGCACGAAAAAAGGCTCTTTACCTCTAGAGTTGTCTTTTCTCCTCTACGGTGGGCCTATTTACAAAGCTAAAGAGTATGCTTTCACCTTTTCAGCTTCTAATTACCAATAATTCCTCATAACAATGGAAGTCTAATTAGTAGCAAATTATGAGTAGAAAACACTCTTATGGAAGAGGATAATTATTCATCATTTGCTCACCATATAAACGCACAGGCAGCTAGGATTTCGATCGAAATATCCAATTAGCGCGCTACAGAAAAACACCGATCGTTATGTCTAATATGATATTGCGCTGATCGTGGCCTCGGTGATCACTTGTTTAATAACTTAAATTTCTGAATTCAAAATCAATTATAATGATTGATGCAGTGAGTGTTGGTCAAGGATGTTGAGACAATTACTCATACTTGACAAAGGCTGAGGCTGAATTTCCATGATGCTATTATATTGCTGGCCCAAGTATGTCAATGACATCACAAGGCCCACTATCATAATTGGTTCAAGGTCCCAACATTTCTTTCTTAGTACTGGCTAGTTCTTGCAATATGGAAGTTATTACTAACGTTCCAAAGTCATAGATGACAGAGACAAATTTCAGAAAATTAAAACGCACCAACCAAAAAAAAGGAGCAAACGTATAGTACTAGTAATATTTAAGTCTTCATTACGTCACTTTAATTATTTTTTGAATTCTTTCCCAAACTGCTCCAAATTCAATACAGGAGGTTCTAGATTAGTTGCATGGTATGAAAATTGAACACTTTTGCAATTTGCACTGTGGCATAATGAGACAAGAAGGATTGGTGAAGATGTAAACTTCATTGAGAATTCTATATTTTGAAGCTTAGGACACTAACAACAAAATTTCAATAGATTAAATAAGTCCACTCCTGAGCAAATGGCATGTGCTAAATTTAGAGTTTTCTATTTTAGTTGATTGTTCCAATTGACCTAACATTATTGTTGGCACCTTGCATCAAGAATTGATCACCAACACAAAAGTTGTGCTCAAAAGCGAATATCCCTCTTTTCCTTCTCTATTTTTTCTCACAATATTCGATTGAGTGAGTGACATTCATCTGGAAAAAAAATATATAACATCTCGCTTCTTACCTAAAGAATTAGGAAAAAGGAAAAGAGAATGATAATTTAGTTGCCCAACCATAGTCTATACACATCTACTCCTTTTTATACCCACAAGTTTTTGGATAATTCCAGTAGTAAACAATGCAGAGATGAACAAATAACGTCTCCGGCGGTTATTTCTGATTAATTAACTGAACGGATCATATGTATAATGAATTAAAAAGTGGAAGTTGCAACAAATTAGATACAGTTGAGTAGTTAGTATATGTCATCAACTAACGCTAGTTTTGTAAGATACATGTGAAAGTGTTTTAATGTATTGTAATGGAATCTGATTCCCCTGCTCCAAGTGTAAAATGCCAGTTTATTATTATTAGTAGAGGTTACGTGAGAAATAAATATGGAATGAGGAAGGAAAAGCGACTTCCTGCTTGTAAATTAGTTACTCAGTCACTACCAAATACCTTCCCTTCAACTACTCCATTTTCAATATGAAAACATTTTTTAGATGAAAATTAAACAAGGTGGTTGCAACAAAAATTGAGTTAGCCAATCAGACAGCCAGATGGTCAACAAGTCAACTTCTTATTGCTGACGAGACTTTGCTTTACTTAATCAAGTATTGGTGGGATTGTAATGTCATCATTAGTACTTTATAACTCACCTCTTTTTTCTCACAAGAAACTCAATCTCAATTTCCAATTCCATCTTTGCAAAAACAAATCAAAGATGAAGAATACTCTTGGAACTAGCACTAAGTTAATACTACTTCACCCTTATATTCAAAAGCAGGGGAGTTCAAATCGTTTTTGGGCTTTGGCTTTTGTGTCCTTCTTGACACTTGCTTTTCTTCTTACTCTGATTTATACGAGGGAGTCAAAAATCACGACCTCTATAGCTGTTGCGTCTACAATTACTAGTACAAGTACACCACCATTGTCAAAGGCTGTCGCAAGGGCACTTGTCCATTATGCATCGAATTCGAATAATACAGAACACATGTCATACACAGATATGAAACATATTGCTGATGTTCTCCAAAAATGTTCTCAGCCTTGCAATTTACTTGTTTTTGGACTTACTCATGAGACCCTTCTCTGGAAAGCCCTGAATCACAATGGCAGAACGGTTTTCATCGATGAAAATCGATATTATGCTGCTTACATTGAGGAGAAATACCCAGAAATTGAAGCTTATGACGTGCAGTACACCACTAAATTGAGTGAAATGAAGGAATTGATTGCAGGAGTGAAGGAACAAGTTCGAAATGAATGCAAGCCTGTGCAGAATTTGTTGTTTTCGGAGTGCAAACTCGGGCTTAATGACTTGCCAAATCAATTTTATGAGGTGGATTGGGATGTTATTTTGGTTGATGGTCCAAGAGGGTATTGGCCTGAGGCACCAGGCCGAATGTCAGCTATTTTCACTGCTAGCGTATTGGCGCGGAGCAAGAAAGGGGGAAATCCAAAGACGCATATTTTCGTGCATGATTTTAATCAACAAGTGGATAGAATCACAAGTGATGAGTTCTTATGCAAAGAGAATTTGGTGAAATCAATGGACATGTTGGGTCATTTTGTGTTGGAGAGAATGGATGCAAACAGCTTTCAATTCTGTCGCAACCATAACTCGACAACAACAAATGCGTCTTCTTAGCAGATGTTAATGTTGTTATGATCCATCGGCTTTAATTTCTGTTTCATTTTATTTAAAGATGTTGCAAATTTTTGGACATGTTTTGCTAGGGGAAGGAGGAGACCGCGTAAAAAATAACTTCTCTATTGGTATATTGTCAAATGTATTCTTCCTTGAATGAAAAAGGCAATTGTCTTGTCAATACTTTTACACAGCAATTTGGCAAAAACTTTTAGCTCCTGCTGATGCAGCTCCAGAGCATAAACACTATAGCAATATACAGGATTTAAGCTTCTTTTTTTTTTTTTTACGAATATACATTCACTGCCTTTGAAATTTTAATGTGTAAGAGGTTGAATGGTTAGGGCCATTCTTATATTTGGAGTGAAAAATGAGCTTATATGTTGGTTCCTAATTTTTAAGATGATGGGTTTATGTGTGGGATAGTTTGGGAGATCGTGGGTCTCTATCTTGATTTCTAGTTTCAAACATGAGTTTCTTATATATCGGTTTTTTTTTAGTTTCAAGATTTTTATTTGATATGTGAGTTTTGATTTCTAAAAGTAATGAAACTTGGGGTGGCAACCATTAGTTTTAAGTTGATAAATTCATATGTTGTTTTGGTGTTAAAGATTTGAGTTTTTTTTTTTTTTTAAATACAAGCTTTCACATGTTGGCTATTATTTTTGAATTAACAAATCTTGTATGTGTTTGCTTTAAATTTAAGTTTAGTGAGTCTTCAAATTTTGTCTCTTGGATCCAAGACTAGTGAATATCGTATTTCTCAAGTTTTAGACTCTTGAGTCTATTGTTAGCTTCCATTAATTTGAGTCTTTGATATGGATTCTTGGTTTCAAAACCATTGAATTATGCATTGATTATTTTAGTTTCAAGTCAAGAATCTCTAATGTTGAATCTTAATTGCAAAATTATTAAATACCTGTGTGGATTTTATTTTCAAGTTTAAAATTCACGGTTTGATACTTTATTTTGAAAATTAGGAATGAATAGTTAATTTTGCTATCGAGATAATAAATGTTATGTTTTCATCTTTAATTGCAAATGTATGAAATTTTTGTTTTGGTATGTTAGTTTTCCTTTTAAGTTAATAGATTGTATATTTAAATAGTTCTTGAATTCCTATTCTATTTTCTTTTGTTTCTTATGCATCTCTCCGAGTCCCTTGGGACTCAACTCTTGCATTCCCGAGTCATATATTGGAGATGAGGAGGCTAGTATACAGAAAATTTACTAGAGAAAGCTAGGATATACACGTGATATACATCACATGTATACAACAGGAGAATGGGCTAAAAAGCCCAAAATTGACAGCAAAGGGACAAATGGGCCGAAGCCCACAATTCTAAACTCTCTTTTTATTTTATCTATTTATTTGTATTTTTATTTTACTAATATTTATTTGTGTTAACTTAATTAAATTCCCCAAACGATGAACCATTTATGTTAATTTTAAATTTATTTATCTCATTTACTTGTATTATTTTTGATAATTACTTTTTTATTTTAAATTAGTTAATTATTAACTTTTTCTCAAAAATAGTCAAGTTTGGAAACTCCGAGTCTTTCAAAACTTTAACGTTTTTTTAGTACTTTCATTATTTCGATCAACTGCTCTTTTTTCTTAAAATAATAATTAAAAAAAATGATCTCTTTCACTCAATTATTTTGGTAAAAATATTTCTTTAAATTCTTTCATTTGAACAAGTTTTAAACATTTCAAATTATTTTTCAAACAATTAGTCAAATGTTTTAATCGTCGGTTGACCGCACTTAAGCGGCCACTTTAAGTGATTAATTTCTTCTTAAAGTGGAAATTGAACCCCTTACCCGAATCTCTGCATTTTTTTAAAATCCCTCTGTTAGGTTTTAAAAAAATAAAATTGAGTTTTCTTAATTTTTCTTTAAAAATTAAGTGGCGACTCTGTAATTTCGTAAATTCGGTTGTTACTTAAATTAATTGGGTAATTAATCGAATTTTCTCAAAAGTCATTTTTTTTCGTAAAACAATTACTTTATTAAGTCCACACATGAGTGATCTTTATGTACAAAGATAGTCGATTAATTACTGCTTGGGCTTTCTTCATACGTTTTTTTGAGGTTTTTGGATCTGGAGATTTTGAGCTTGAAGATTTGTCCTTGTTCGATTTGATTTTTCCCTTCTTCTTCATGTCCATAAGATCATGGGTGTGTTTAAATTTAGATGACCTACCTTCGTTTTCAAATGAGTATATTTAGATCTGTTTTCATGAAAATAGAAACACATTAAGAAATTGGAATGGGGAAGATGACCTAGAGAGAGAAAATACTTTGGAGGGAAGATGAAATTTATTTTAGGAGAAAATAAAGGTTTTTGAGGTGTATGAGGAGAAGTGTATCAGTATAGAGCGAAAAATATGAAAAAATGGGATTTTGTAATTTTTATATTTGGTAGGGAATATTTGAAAATATTATAACATAAGATGTGTATTTTGGTAATTATTCCTAAAAATAATAATAATAAAATAGAAAATAACAAACGAAAAAACATTTTTTCTAAAAAAGAAAAAAGAAGAAACAAAGATAAGTGAGGAAAAAAATTAACCCAAGTACTAATCTCAATTTAAATATATAATTTATAAGAAAAATATGCATCATATTTTTTAAAAAATAGGATACAAAAAAGAAATAAAATAAATATTCTTTATACAATTGATATGATATCTAAATTTGAATTTAAATAAAATTTGAACTGGAATAGAATTGTAAGTTTCTTCATTAGCTTGAAAAAAGAAACCTATAGGTAGAAGAATTCTAAATTAACTCTTATTATTTCCTAAGCTTATCTTTAGATGTTATAAAATAAATTTAAATATAATTAATTTAATATTAAATTAAAAGATAACATTATAGAACTACAACTAATAATAATAACAATAATAATTTTTCACTAGCTTGAAAGTAGAAATCTACTTATAGAAGAATTCTAAATTAATTTTTACGATTTTATAAAACTTATCCTTTTCAAATTTTATAAAATAAATCTAAATTTAGTTGATTGAATATTAAATTAAAAAAGGTAATAATATAGTAGTAGTATGCAAATAAACCCGTGGATTATTTATTGTTTCAATTATTGTTGATTATTTATGTTTTTAATTATTGTTAATTATTTTTATTATTTAATCTTATTAATTTACTGGAAAAAACAACAACAACACAATTATAAAAGTAACAGAAAAATAACAAAATAAAGAAATGGAGATCAATGAAGAAAAGAGGGAAAAAAACAAACGCATGAAAATAAAATCAATATTAAGCTAAGGATGTAGATAAGTAAGTAAAAAGATCTTCTTTTTAAAAATAGATTTACAACTTCAGTAAGAATGTGAGTAAGCAAAATAAATATATTTATTTTATATTAATAAGAATAACTACTAATTATATTAAGCTAAGTGATAGCTAATAATAATCAATAATGTAAACACTTAAAAAGTGAACAATATAAAAACAGAAAAATGTAAAACATACAAATTATTTGATAATTACATGATTCATTGTCTCTATTGATATAATTTTGATTATGAGGGAAGGAAAGGGAGAAAGGAGCGCAAGGAGGATGGAGGGGGAAGAAAAGTACATTTTACTTAAGAATAATATACTAATCCATATTTATTTCAAGTTAATATGATTTTACATGCTTAAATAAAACATTACAGTCTAAACTAATTAAATATAATATTATAATAATATTTGTCCATCGCGAATATATATTTTATTTCAAGATATCTAAAATAATAAAATATAATATTTTAATATTATTGGCTTGCACGGTTACGTATATTAAAAGACTAGTGTAAACATAAAATATAATTTTTATCACCTTTTGCGAATAATTGTTCAGTAGATTTGTCCCATCTGGAATCCTGCCAAAATGCAACAGCTAACGATAATGTCGTGGCAGAACTGAGAGATTCCAACTGCATGTTATCGCCAACTAAAACAGAGCAACAGAGAAAACTCGAAGCACCATGGCTACGGATTTCAAGTTTATCCCTATTATAGGTCTGAATTTTCAAGTCCCTTTTTTAGTTTCTATTTTGTTTCCTTTTTGGTAGGATCGAGTTAGAATTTTGAATTTAGATTTTAGAAAATACTATTTATTGATTCGTGTTAAACTATTTATAAATACAAATATAGGGTTCGAGTTAGAATTCGACTGAACTTCCTTGCTTTTTTTGGACATGGCTGTTGAAACGGCTTCTTTTGATTGTTCCATTGATTATGTGGAACATAAATTTTTTGTTTTTCTTTTTCATACGAGACAGATGTAAGTCCTCTTTTGGAGAAATGGGACCATCCAAATATTGCACAAGATGAGGGTATGGCTCAAGTTGTTAGACAATTAGATGAGGCTTGTAGACATGCTGGATTCTTTTATGTGGTAATTCTTCTTTATCCTTCTAATATTTATATTTATGTATAATCTCATATGATAGACCCTTGTGATCGGGCTGCTCATGCATCGCAGAAGCCTAGTGCACCAGATTTTTTTTTTAAAATTTATTGGTGGTTTTAATTGCAGCCTAATTTTTGTATCTATCCAATTTGCAAATTTTGGGAAAATAATATGCTGTTACTGTGAAAGAAACTAAGCTTTTAATCAGTTTTAAGTTGGATCTTTCGTATAAATCAATTGATTGTTGTGGGATTGGTGTCCATTTGATCTCTACTGTTCTTTGTTTCGCAATCTTGCAGAAGGGCCATGGTATTCCTGTTTCCCTTATGAATGAGATTAAAATCATTACACGCGAATATTTTCATCAACCCTATGAGGAGAAAATCAAGATCAAACTTTCTGCAGAAACTGGATACAGGTTTAGTCCTGTTGTTATCTTAAACTGTTACTATTTCGATACATACGATTATCTTAACTAATGATTGATTGTGTATCTTGAATGCAGAGGATATCAAAGAATTGGAGAGAATATAACCAAAAGCATACCTGATATACATGAAGCTATTGATGTATGTTATATTAATTATTTATGGTCTATATATAATAGAAAATAAGTTCCTCTCTGGGTGGGTGTGTTAAGGGTATTCAAGATATCTTGAGTTTCTTCACCATTGCCTACAGTGGGTCTTTGATTAGTCTTATTTTCACCTATAAGCTCATGCTTATAGCTATATTTTTTTCTTCTTCTGGCCCAATTGCGTATTATCTATTTCTTTTGGAGTTTTGCATTAGACTCTTAGAAATTTTCACATATTATGCAGTATATATCTATTCGATTATTAGCTCGCAGTCTGGAGGTTTGGGAGTGTGTGCTCCAGTTTCTGATGTTTTGTTATACTGGAACGGATTGAATTACTGTGTTATAAGATATTCTAGATGTGTAAATATTTAGTCTTTGGATGCAAGGGGTGGATAAGTAAGGCAACATTAAACTTGTGTAGAGCAAATGAGTTGCACAGAAAACTGTTAATTCAAGAAATAGTATGCCTGGTATTTATCTCATCAAAGTAGCCAGTGCTGAAAATAAAAAGAGTAGACTTATTTCCTGCTGTTCGTCCATCTTGATCATATCTTCTATGTGCAGAATATTTGAATCTCTAACTATGAAAGTATGTTTGCCTTAGAAAGAAGAGAGCTTTTTAACAATATACATATTAGAGTGCTATTCTTCAACTATAGACAACATTTCTGTTGTTTCACTGTTATATATGTGAACTTCTCTCAATGTGTCCCGACTCAGCTTTTGTAGGAATACTTTGTTTAACATTTATTAGTAATTGTGTTGTTGCTGTTACTTAATCATCTTTGATACATTTTCATCTCAATCTTGTTTATATGTTGCAGTGCTATAGAGAAGTGAAACATGGGAAGTATGGAAGTCTTGGAGACGTCATGCAAGGATCCAACATGTGGTAGGTTGATGAGTTGCTTATAATGGATGGTCTTTGCACTAACCCCTCCTTTTCTTCCCTTTGTACATCTTAAAACCCTTGTTATTGTTATTACTTGGTTGATGTTACTGATAGCTAAATGGCTACTTTGGATATTGTTGTTTCTTCATTTTGTTTGGCCCAAGTACATTGTTTTTTTATGCAGGCCGAGTAATCCTCCAAATTTCAAGCAGTTAATGGAGGAGTATATTGACCGCTGCACAGGTACCTTGTTCTGTAGATTACGTACTCCTTCCACAGTCTTGTTATTGATAAAAAAGTTCTACACTGGAACTGAAAAAATGTTGGTGAACTTCTATATTATATTGCTGGCAGATCTGTCACGAAAGATACTGAGGGGAATTGCTCTGGCGTTGGGTGGATCAGCGGATGAAATGGAGGGTGAAATTGGTGGTGATCCATTTTGGGTCTTGCGAATAATTGGCTACCCTGCTGCGTCCATTTCAAATGTACATGATAAGGCTGACAATGATGTTGGATGGTAAGTCGCAGTGTTTGTTGTCACATTTTCTCTTCTTCTTTTTTCAGATATAGTTTTTTGTCATAGGTGTATCTCTTATCCAATGAATGATGTTTTTGCTTTCTGTGTTGTCCATCTCTTTTTTCGGAATCAAATAAATCTCAGTGGCGCTCATACAGACTATGGTAAAGCTTCTGATCTTTACATGGATAGTACCCTATCCCTATTTATTACCCCAATCATGATTGTTTTCTTGTCTTACAGGGCTTTTAACATTAGTCAACCAGGATGATGATGTAGTTGCCCTTCAGGTATAATAATGTCCCTTATTCCATTTCTGTTTCCTTCTTCCAGAGCTAGCGAAGAAGATTTTGGCTTCCGAGCCCTAAAAGCATGCTTACTCCCTAGATTTACCTTGTAGCCTCGGTGTAGTTCTTTCTTTTATGATTTGAAGTTCATCCTGATTTACCAATATGAATTGCCATGTACCTTGTTTTGTTTGACTACTAATCATATTGAGGTGTTTTAAGGTGAGAAATAAATCAGGCGAGTGGATATCAGCACCACCTATCCCGGGCACATTTGTGTGCAATATAGGAGACATGTTGAAGGTATTTAATTTGCTTTGTAACATTTTTCATCATTTTTACAGTTCTGCTTACATTGTTCTTGTTTGCTTACTATTGATAGATCTTATCGAACGGAATTTATGAATCAACATTGCACCGGGTCATCAATAACTCTCCCAAATATCGTGTTTGCGTGGCCTACTTTTATGAGGTTAAAAACTTTCTTTTTCTTTTGTGACAACTAAAGTAAAAGAATGATGGTTCGGCATAATGTTAGTTTCTGACGATGTGTGTTTTATTTTTCGTATAGCCCAACTTTGATGCTGCAGTAGAGCCGCTGGATGTGTGCTTACAGAAGACTGGTGGCACCAAGAAATTTGAAGGAGCTGTGTACGGGAAGCATTTGGTCAGCAAAGTCACCACCAATTTTGTGATGTAGAGAGGAGCAAGTCTGAATTTGTCTCCTCTGCTGTTGGTTTCTTCAACTGGTTTAGAGAAGAAATAAGAATGTACAGGAAATTGTTAGTGTTCACAACTATGGATGGGAAACGAGATTTCCATCTGTAATGGCTAACGAGCATTATCTATGCTCAACCATAATCCGTTATTTGTACAATGGATAACAAATGTCAAATACAATGTTGCACTAAACAAGTTAAAAGAGTAAAGTTGTCTACATGCTGCTCTTAACACTTCACGCAGCCAGTACTGCACTTTATGAAGAAAAAAAAAACTAATGAGGATGAGAGCAAAGAATTCAATGTATATTATCTTTGATCATACGATCAAAGCACTATTGCATAACCTCCCAAATAATCAGTCCAAGTGCATCTATTGCATAACAATTAGTCACCTTAAGAATAATTAGTCAGGATACAATTCGAGATGTGTTAATACATGTGTAAAAGTTATCTCAATGATACAAGAATAATCTCAATATATAATCATACAAAGGTGAAGTGAAAAAAATGACCGGCAAAAGCTGGTGGTTAACCATAGCAGCCTCCAACAAAACTTGAACTAGTCAATTTGAAGTTATTGCCGCCTGAGTATCCTTCACATAAAGCGGTATTCTCACTCCGAGTTTCCTTAATCGATTCACTAAATCATAAAGAAATTCAAAGGTGAGTTTGTATTGTTTGTTAAATTCTTCTCGCACACTTGGCTGGATCCTAAACCACTCCCCCAACAACTTGTGTACATGAGAACGGATGATTCTCCAAGGCACTGGATATTTCTCACAAAACCTCAAATATTCTATCAGTAACTCAGCCTGATCTATTTTATCGTCTTCCTTCATTCCTGCACTGCCCAATCCCCATTCAGCAGTTCGATATCCAGCAAAGAGGGCTGGATTCTCGAGAAGAGGATCTGCTGAAAGTACCCCATTGGCACCAGTTTCTTTCAAGCAACTGTGTACATCATCGATGTGCCTTGTATTACCATTTGCCAGGACAGGAATTCTAACAGCATTTCTCACAGCCTTGATGGCCTCCCAATTGGCTCTGAATTTCTTCCCATCTTTTTCATCCCTCGTTCGTCCATGCACTGCTAGAAGAGAACAACCTGCATCCTCCAACATCTTTGCATAATTGAGTGTATCTTTCAGATTAGGGAAAATCCGGATTTTGCATGATACCGGAACACTCAGATTGTTCGCCAATTTTTCTACCAGAGACTTGACAAGAGGGAGATTATCCATGAGGAAAGCTCCATAATTACCGCGTTTTGCAATCCGCTGAGGACACCTGCATAGCAAGTAGGATCTTAGCAGACTGAACTGACAGAAAAGATGAATGAAAAAATAATCTGCATAGATAATACAGTAAATATAGCAACAAAATCTGGAGTCTCGTGCATAAAACAGTAACAGGAAATGCATAAAGAAAAATAAAACCACAAATCTTGATCTGAATGAAAAGCTGCTATATTGTTACCCACTACAGAAGGACGTCCCTAACCACAACATAAGAAAGCACACGAACTAACAAGTCCTAAATCAGAGTCATGCTAGTACATTAAGTCTTTAGAGTCATCAGAATGATTTTATATGTTTTTTTTAATCTTTTAATTCCAGGTACTAAAGCTTTCCTAGTTTCTTACTTCAATTCCTGATCCCCTTAGAACAACACAACCGGAACAACAACAACAACAACATACCCAGTGGAATCCCACAAGAGAGGTTGTTTCCGGAGAACCCTCGTCTCAAAAACCCATAAGCAACAACACAACTGGAAAACTTACCAAAATCCATCAATGTAAGAATTAGGATGTTACCAACTGATTTCCAAGGTTTAGGTGAAGCTTTTCTTGCTTCTTGTTCTTTGATAATGCTGACGGAATGTCTAAGTATTTTTATTCCTTTACTTCTTTGCTTTCACTGCCCTCTATCAGACATGGCAATTGGATCCCAATCAAGTAGTAACTCTAAGAACAAATGGATCCTAATTGTTCCTTTTGTTACCCCCTTCACCCCCACACCCCACATCCCACACAAGAGTGGAATTAAAAGGTGTGTGACTGCATTCATGCTAGTGCAACTTCAATTTTCATTGAATACTCGATATGTTTTTAGATAAACGGCTATCCATACAAACCAAGTACATATAGAGTATAAGATGAAGAGATAGATTTCGTAATTGGAACGATGTTCCAGTAACACTGAGTAATTAAAAACATATTCAATATTTCAAATGTGGCACCGTCTGTATTTCCATATAATTAAAGGCATGGAGACTTTAGATTGTAACTTTACATGATCGTCAATGCAAAAAGCTGGTAGGGTAAAGCTACAGGGTTGAGGACACAAAATTATCACTAGCTTCATGAACATTGTATATGAGAAAATTTATGCATCTTGATAAGGAAACACTGAAAAAGGACGCTACCCAAAGTTGATGTCCACATAGTCACAGTAGGGTTCGACTTTTCGAGCAGCTTCCAGCAAAGTGTCTGGATTGTTTGCGCAGAATTGAACAAAAAGTGGACGATCCTCCTACATAAAAGTAAAGTAGAATCAGCTCAAATACTAGTGTGTGGAAGAGAATGTGCACAACCCAAACTTGATAAACTATGCAGAAATTTCACAATCCAAAGGAAATTCTGAACAATTCTCATGTTAAACAATTGCATACAATACAAGAACTCGATAAATCAACACCAATATGTTCAACAGGGGCATTGTTAAGTTTCGAATCGTCTGCCACCAGCCGTCAGGGATTTTCAAGCAAAACGATGACATAAAAGTTAATATGACACTTATTACAAGCCAGTAGATACCTTGCAAGTGGAAAATTCCATAGACCGATACTTTTCGTCTTCATTGAATAAACGCGAGTGAAGCATAGGAGTATAAGCAGCTTCTGCGCCATATTTTCTACACAGAAGACGGAAAGGAAGCTCTGAGTTGTCAACCATTGGTGCCACTATAAGTTTGGGCTCCCCTAGCTTCTTCCAATGAGACCACGCTCTCTCTATCCGGGACTCTCCTTTCAAGTACCCATTCGGGCGATTCAGAGCCAAGGACTGTGTCTCTTCTAGATCCTTCTGTTCCAAAGGAATTGAGGAAGTTGTAGTGGTCTCCGAGCAGAGACAGTCGTCTTCAGTGTTGTCGGTGTCGAGGTTTATGGTTTCGGCGGCCATGAAAAGCTTTCCGTGGAAGGCAATCAGAATAACACCTGAGAGACGGGGGAAACAAGTCGAATCCAACGAACATGCAACGGGCCGCCGAAAGGTAAGAGGCAACGGTCACGCAACCAATCGTCGCCGCCGCAACCGCAACCGCCGCCTTTTGCCGTTAAGGTACGGTTAGCACAATTTTAGAAGGAAAAATTACGTGGACTGCCTTGATTAAGGCCCGGGTCCAATTCTCTTGGGTCAAAGGCCCAATAATGAATACTACACGGGCCTAGCACAATTTTAGAAGGAAAAATTACGTAGCTATGCAAACATATGATATATATATACATTTTACCACTCTAATTAAAAATTATAATTTATAGTTATAGTTAGGTTTTTATTGCTATTTTTTCTCTCCCCTGTCTCTCTGCAATTTCTTGCCAGATACAATTACATATATATATCAGTTGCATATATACAATTATTTTGACAGATATACATAATCAATTCGAAAGATAAACATATATAATTCGTCTCTCTCCACTCTATGCCCTCTCCTCGCTCACCTATTTCCTCCCTCTCCCAATCTCTCTTGCCAGATATACAAATACATATATGTATTAGTTACACATATGTAATTATTTGACAGATATACACATACAAATTGACTAATATACATATGCAATTCATCTCTCTCCTTCCTCTCTCAATTTCCCTCGCCTCTCTCCTCCCCTCCAAGTCACATAGCCGAAGTTATGTCGTGTAATTATGTAAAATATAGCTATTTGACTATATTAAGTTTCAAGTCTAGTCTATTTATGAAATTTTTTTATTTTAGGATATCCCTACA
Organism: Solanum aculeatissimum; assembly: GCA_038996855.1. Lineage (NCBI taxonomy): Eukaryota > Viridiplantae > Streptophyta > Magnoliopsida > Solanales > Solanaceae > Solanum > Solanum aculeatissimum. Next base: position 34,906 of record JBCEWC010000058.1, on the reverse strand, counting down.
CGGGTCATTTGCAAATTTTGTGCCCATCTTTTATTTTTGTCATTCGTAGCAAATACTAACTTTTTTTAGGGTATAATTTATATTTTATATCATAATATTCATAAGTTATGTCTTATAAGACTTACGTTTATAAGAAAATTATGTTCCACTATGTGTACCACAGAATTAGTGATGCGCCAAATACAAAATGACTGGAAAATCCATTAAGGAGGAGCTTGTGAACAGAAAGTCTTCGAATTTTTTTATCTTGGTTTGGGCATATATACACTATATAAAGAAAAACATTTTGTGATAATTTTTTAGCAACAATAATAAATTAACAAATAATTCATTTTTTTCTAAAGACGCTAAAAAATTTAATAACTTTGAATGTAATAACATTAACTTAATGTCGCTAAATGTTTTTGATTGCCGCTAAAAAAAAAATTGTCACTAAATATCTCTTTTAATTTATTGTGGTGATATCATACGAGTCTACGTGCATTCACAAAATCAAGATATATATTTTACAGTATTATTGTTGTAATTCAAACATGTGACGGAAGGTTAATTATTAATTTAATCAAATAATTAATTAATGTCTATCATATCCCTAAAACCCAGGATACCTCCCTCCTCAAGAACTTCAGGTCCATTGGACTCTGCAACACCAACTACAAGCTTGTCACCAAGACCATTGTGAATAGGATCAAGAGTACCCTCCCAAAACTCATAGGACCCTGTCAAACCAGCTTCATTTCTGGTAGGTGTGCCTCTGATAATGCAATTATTGTCCAGGAAGCCCTCTCCCATCTCAATAAAATGAAAGGTGTCAAAGGTTGTATGATCCTTAAAATTGATTTGGAGAAAGCTTTCGACAAAATTGAGTGGTTCTTTATCAGGGAGACCCTCCAGTATTTTAAGTTTCCTAAGAAACTCACTGAGCTCATCATGTCCTGCATAAGTACTAGCAACATTGAGATTCTAGTAAATGGCCGAAAAACAGACCCTTTCGAACCCACCAGGGGCATTAGGCAGGGAGACCCTATGTCCCATTATCTATTCATCCTGTGCATGGAAAGCTTAACTAGAACTATAGAGGGGAGTGTGAGGGATGGAGAATGGATGCCAATGAGAATTCCTAAGAGAGGGCCAAAGCTCTCTCACTTATTCTTTGCTGATGACCTCACCTTGTTTGCAAGAGCAGACTCTCACAACTGTCATGTGATCAACACCATTCTCCAAAATTTCCATACAAGTGCAGGACAGAAAGTCAATCATGCAAAATCTAGAATCCTTTTCTCTAAAAACTGTCCTACCCAGCTCAAGAACCAATGCACAAATATTCTGGGGATCCAAGAGCAAACTGCCTTTGGGAATTATTTAGGATTCCCAATGTTCCACAAGAAACCTACCAATAGAGACTTTCAATTTATCCTTGATAAATTGCAAAGTAAACTAGCAGGCTGGAAAAGCAAAACCTTGAACATGACCAGAAGGACAACCCTTGCAAAATCCAGCCTGGCTGGCTTCCCTGCCCACGTCATGAGCTACATTCGACTGCTTGGTAGGATAACCAAGGCCATAGACAAAACCACCAGGGATTTCATTTGGGGATCAGGATAGAGCACCAAAAAGATGCACCTTATCAACTGGGACACGATCACGAAGAGTAAGGATAAGGGAGGCCTAGGTATCCATAAAAGTGGGGCACAAAATAGATCACTGTTGGCAAGGTTGGCCTGGAGAGTCATGGAATACCCAGGGAAGATATGGGTAAAAATTTTGTCTAACAAATACGGCAAAAGCCAATCCACTCACACCCGTGGAAGAGTAGTGTCTAGAACCTGGAAAAATATTTTAAATGGTTGGCAGGATATTGCCAATGCCACCAGGTGAGCCATACACAGGGGCAACAAAGTGAACTTCTTCAACGCTAAATGAGCATGAAGACAAGCTCACTGTTGCGGATATGTATAAGGATGGGCAATGGCGAACTGACAATCTTTCCATTAGCATCCCCCAGACATCATACTAAGTATTCTTGATCATGAAGTTCACCTGCATAGCGCTAAGCAAGACAAAAAAATTTGGGGACTGACTAAAGATAACAGATTTACAACTGCAATTGCCTACCACCACATTAACAAGGACCATGTTATTGGGGAGAAAGTCTCGGCTGACTTCCGCATGACCTGGAAAGGCAAGCTACCTAACAAAGTGAAAACCTTCCTTTGGACCATGTTGCACAACAGGATCCCCACCTACCATCTGCTCCACTCAAGAGGGATCAATATCAACCCTAGTTGCAAAATCTGCAACCATCCTTCGGAAGACACAAATCATGTTCTGTTCGATTGAAAAGTGGCCAAGGATTTCTGGCAAGAAGTTCGCAACCACAACATCGACCACACAATCCCAGCAAGGGACTCTCTCTCTTGCCAACAATGGATCACTCTATGGAGAGCCATAGGCCACCAGCCCCACACGGCACTGCTGAACTGGGATGTCTTCCTGCCCTTCTGCCTATGGCACCTATTGTTAAACAGGAATGCAAACTGCCACAACGACAGGACATCCAATCTCTCCTACCATACTGTCTACGGCCAAGCTGTACAGTATGCCTACATTGTTGGCCCCGCAGGAAGGAAAACGATTCCAAAGTGCCCCATCTCGGTCAGGTGGGAACCTCCTCAGCTAGGTAACTACAAGCTAAACATTGATGGAGCCGCCAGTGAAGGGGTGGGACCAGGAGGGCTCGAAGGGGTCATCCAAAATGAAGCCGGGGAATGGGTCTTGGGCTTCTGTTAGGCTATACCTAGAACAAATCCAATGGAGGCGGAACTGAGAGCCTTAAGAAAAGGCCTACAAATAGCCATCAGTCACAACATTCGAAGCATCGAAATTAACAAGGATGTCCAAGGTACGATTAATATGCTCAATGAAGGGAACTAAAAATATGATAATATTATTTGTGCTTGCAGGTATATGATGAACTCCTTGGAAAAAGTAACGATGGCCCACGTATTTAGAGAACAGAACAGGGTAGCAGACGGGCTAGCAAAGGAGGGTATGCGAAGGAAAGACTATGGCAACACCACTATTTTTGTATCCCCGCCCCCCAGAATTTGTACAACAACAGTTTCAGGATGATGTCGGGGGAACCCTGTATGTATGCAAAACAAATGTTTTAGCCCACATGTCCCATTATAGGGGGGTGGAGCAAAGTACTCTTATTTTGGCCAACAATGGCAATCATGAACAAAATACTATGTAGTTGTACTTCTATTTTGTTAATTGTTAATTAACTAAATATCTTCCTAACAAAAAAAAAAACAATCCTCAAAAAATCAATTAAAACATTCCTTCTTTTTCATTTTATTTTTTTATAGCGGATAAATAAAAATAAATGGATAAAAAAATTATTTTTATACACACATGCATAATAAATACTGAGTTCTTTTATATTTTTCATACATATTTATTGATATAATAAGTTTATCATTTTATCCCTATTAATTGATAAGGTTCACTTACTATATTTTTCTTAGTCATTAACTGAATGACAATAAATCGAAGGTATAATAGAATTTTTTTTTTATCCTATCTTGATTTATCAAAAATGACAAATAAAAATAAAAATTAAATTAAAAAATTTTGGCAACTAAAAGTGAACGAATAAAATATTAAACTCATATAGTGAAAATTCTGACCCTGTTATTTAATGCGATAGAGTTTCAAACTTAAATGGCGTGTGGTAGGGAGAAATAAACGAAAAAAGGGAAGAAAATAAGACCTAAAATGACCACAAGAGTTGAAAATAATGGCCACAGCCATACAATTAATACGACGATTCCCATGCAGGTTTGACGTTGAGCATAGAGAAATAATTAAAGGAAGGAAACAGAAATACAAAGGGTGGGTCCATATACTTTGAACCATAATAAAAGCTCATGAATTCTTCAATCAACCCATCTGTTCTTCTTTGACTTGTGAACCAAAAACATTCATGGATCATAATTTCCATACGTACGTGGGGTTCAACACTTTTCACACCAACCATTTTTATTTTGTTCTCTACAACTACAGCCAACTGTTTTTGCTTCAAAATCCAATTCTGAAAGCAACAAATAAAACAACTACAGTTTTCAAGTATGTAGTCATGCAGCATACATGTATTTTCAATTAGATCGTAGGTGTAAATTAACTAGAGGTGGATTTAAGTGTGAGTTCCACGAGTTCTATTGAATATGTTGCTTTCAACTCGAGTTATATACAATATCATAGACAATTTAAAATTTAACCTATGTACGAACTTTAGATTTTGAATTTATCTAGTTCCTACTTGACTTTTATATATCTAGTTTGAAAATAAATGCATTCATATTTAGATAAGAAGATAGAATAACGTATCATGTCCAATATATCTGGAGGTAGACAATATAATATGAGAACTCCATATTAACTAAATAAAGAATTGGCACGAGTGATATAATATATATCAACTAAATCGCGTTAGCTTTGATAACATGATTTTAAAAAAATAGATAATGAATGATTCAATCCAAAAAAAAAAACTCACATAATAAGAATTGTCCGATATAACATAAGTAAACAAATGACGTTGTCACACAATGTAAACACTAGGTACAAGTAGGGGTAACAAAATTCTCAACTCACCTAATCCATCTAACCAGTTCAACCCATTTAAATTTGGAATGGTTAATAACTCAACCAATTTCAACCATTAAAAATTGGGTTGATATGCAACCTAAATTGATTTGAAAGAAATCTTGTCAAATATTTTAAACTTCTTTTAACTTTAATATTTTATATATAACCATAATAAAAAAATATATAATTTTATTAGGTACTAAAATATTATAAAAGAACAAATAAAATAAGTAAAAAATAAATTGAGTTGAGTTGAGTTTTGACTCATATTATAACTCATTTTGATCCAAACAAATCGAGTTGAGTTGAATCTTGACCCAATCAAATTTAATCCAACCCGCCTAATAACCAACCGTTGAAATAAGTATTTATGTGATAATGCATGCAAATTCAGGTATTAGGTATTGCAAAGCAAAGACCAGAAATTGGTGCATTTACTTTTGTCGTCTCCTCATTAGTATGGTAAGTAGAAAAGTAAATTAGCCGTCCCATTTTCTCAACTACCAGCTTCTCTTCCCTAATAATTTTATTTTCCTTTTTGTTAGTCAACCGTTCCAAATACGACATCAACAAGGTGCTTCCACCACGGCATCTATCCTTTTTGACCAAGTCGCTTTCTTCCTTTTTCTTTTTGATCATCAAACATTTAGACTAATAATGACTATAACATTAATAAATTAATTAAAAGATAAAGCTATAGCTAATCCATCATCATGTCTCTTAAGCATCCAAAGACAAAAACGACCTAGTAAAAAAAGTAAAATAAAGAACCAAATTATTGGTTAGCTAATCCATTATCCTCCTTTAATGACAAAATATTAGTTAGCTAAAAAGCATAGAAATTGAGTTTCATAAATAAAATACGTAATTACGATGCTCTCAATCTCCTTTGAGACAGATGTTGACTTACTCAAAGTCTAATTAACAACGAGTTTTACATTGATAGGAATTAAAAGCCTTCTTCTTTTGAGGGCAAATTAAAGGAAACTACACAACGTTGCACTAATTAGTCGTAACTTAAGAAGACTCTAAAATGAGACTACTTGTTTCTGCAACAGAAAGGGAATGATTATGTTCTCCTTCGTAAGTAACAATCAGCATAGTTGGGTCATCCAATGCTCTTTCAACATGTTTACGTGCTGGACACCCTCTTACACTGCTACACTTGTAGTATCCTCTGTTCGTCGAAAAATAAAATAAAAATTAGATTCCAAAAAATACATTTAATAGAAGATTTTCTCTAGTATATATATACCTTGGATGTGGAGATCCTTTAATTGGCTTCTGTCCATATTTTCTCCATGAGTAATCATCTGGTGGGATATCTGCAAGTTTCATGCTTATTGCCGGTACTCGAATTACCCTTTTCAGCCTTAACTTCCTGTAAAAACAAAATGGTTAAAATTTCACTTCATAAATACTAATGTATTAGACTATATATATAATTAGATAATAGAAGAATATTTTTGTAACCATTTAAGATTTTAGATGAAACAATCGCACAAATCAATATGGTATCAAAGCAATCAAGGTACTTAATTCAAGACTTCGCTGCTACCATCAACACTGACCACATAATTAATGATGAAAAGGTGAATATAATTACCTTCTCTTGGAACAATGGCATCGGCCGGAGGATCCGCTGCACTTCCCAGATACGGCATTTTCCGAAAAACTGCACTTTCTCTTCAGTGAAGCAGAGGACAAGGGAGGCTTTCCGGCAGAATTGGAGACTTGAGAAGAAAGATTAGTAATCTGGAAAGCTGAATTAGACGAAGAATGTTGCTTGCTCTCTGTTTCCCCTGTTAACGTCGAGATATTGAACGAATTTGTACGAGACATCTCCGGTGAATATGAGAAACTAATCGTCTTCGGAACGAGAGGGTTAAAATGGTCATGAGAAATTAGAGGAACTTGTTGGATCGGAGTTGGAGAATACACTTTAGTATCCACAAAATCTTTGCTAGAATTCGAAGGAGAAGGAGAAGTAGTACTAGCCAAAGGAGCTCTTCTAAATCTAGCATGACCGGTTCTGTTTCGATCTAAAAGTGAAATTACCTTCTTGAACTTTGTAACAGCTGCATCCGCCACCATTTCAATTTCCATTGGAGACTTATTTTGCTGGTGAATTTGTTGAGATTGAGTCTGTGATAACAATCTGATGAGTTTCTCAACACTTTCCAGACCAGAAGCAGCTTCTTGCACAACTGATTTTTCTTCTAATTCGGTAATGAAATTGATACAATTAGTAGTAGTATTCCTTGTGTTTCTGTAATCCATCATCAGTTCCACAGCCATTATACCTAATTTAGACAAGTATAGTGATTCAGGAAAATAGAAACATCGTTGGTGTGTTGAATTGGGATAGGGAAGGAAAATGAGAGAGTTTGATAAAGAGTCAAAGTGATGGCTTTGATGAGATTATTTATTATATAAAAAAGAAGAAAGAGGGAAAGAAAGAAAGTTATGATAAAGTAAACAGTAGGTGACTTACCTGTCACTTTAATCTAACTTGTGCCTCGTCAATGTTAGGTGCGAATACGATCGCACACATATACGAGGACTTTTTACTTTCTTCTAAATAAACTAATACTTCCTTCGTTTACAATTAGATGTCAAAAATTTTCTAATTTGATTTTCATTTTTACTTGTCAATTTTTAGAATTCAAGATAAGACAAATTGTTTTTGCATATTCTACCCCTAATTTATTTATCAAATTAGACCCCTAAAATTTTTTACCCCTAATTTATTTACCTAATTAATAGGGATAAAATGATAATCTTGCTACATTAATCATTATTTTTTTAATAGATATGTCATGTCAAAACTTGACATTTAATTGTGAACGGAGGGAGTATGCGATATTTTCTTAGTAATAATTTTACCGGTAAATTGTCACTTTATTCTATGGGAAGAGTTGGATTCTGCAACAGTAGGAGACACCTATTATAGAGTTAAAAGTGAGTAGTAACTTTATTTTGTTTCTTTCTCGAGGTGTGTGAAAGAAGAGAATATTATGTTGTTGCTTTAATAAAAGGGAAAATGGAGTTTGATTGTTTTGATGGGGTGGGATGGTCCATTGACCTTTTCTTTGGGGAAAATAGAAGTGGGGCCCAATGGGGGAAATTTTGAACTGATCAGGTCAAAGGAGTGTGACAACGCCGTCCAATTCACGAGACTGTCGTGTTAGATTTGGAGGATTTGTTGTTGGTTACCCTATTTTCTTTTTTATCTTCTTAAGTATTTAACATAGTAGAAGATCAATGAAAAATAGGAGTCGTCGTTTATTTAATTATTTTTTAATATGTCGTTTTGCGAATAGAGCTAAATATTTAGAGGGTAGACAATATAATTAGAATGGCTATTGCTTTAATATCATATTATAGATTTTGGTCTAATCAAATTTTAAAATTATACTACATATCTCATTTTATTTCAGTTTGATATTCTTTAACACATTTTATTTTATTTTGATGTGACATTCTTTTAACATGAATGAACACAATATAGAATTAAACCACATTAAGCATGAAAAGATAACGATGGAGATTTTTTTTTTAATCAATATGATTTATTATTTATTATATATAGGTACAAAATTAATCATAACATTTTAATTTGAAAAATAGGAGCAGAGATTGTAGTATCGTAATTGATGCTCTTAATTTTTCAACAAAGGAGATTCAAATTAACTTTCCCAGAATCGCCACTGTGCGGAGATGGTATGAAGCTCAAGAATTTTGGAGTTTCTTTCTTCTTTTGCAAAAAATATTTGTTTGAACTAAATCATTAAAAAAAATTTAAATTCTGTAAAAGGAAAAGTTAACTTTTATCACTAAATTATAAGTAAGATTTAGAGGTAAATTACATATTCATTGGCGGTATTCGGTTACGTACTACTTCTTCTACTTCATTTTATTTTTAGTTGACTTTTCTGAATCTGTGTCTTTGTATTACTCTTGTTTCAATTCCATTTGTCCTTATACTCTTTTGAATAAAAGGAATTTCTTTTCAATTCCATTTTGGCCACTTCAATTATTTAAGTTTGAGTTAGCTTCAACTTCTTCTAGAATGTATGGAATATTTTACTAATACTAGTCTTACCCCCTCAGTTGGTTTTAGCCAGCATAATTCCGTTGACAAAAGATTTTAGGCTTGACTAACTTAATTACAAAAAAAGTAGTTTGAATTAGAAAAGAAAAACAAGGATAATTTTATTTGGATGGAATTAGACATTCTTGTAATTAAACTCAAATAGTAGAAAAGGATAAACACAAAACAAATAGCTAGGACTCGTTCAATTTGAAAATCTAATGATATTGCTCTCTTTAAATTTTTTCCTGTCTATAAAAAAGAATTTTTCACCCTTCGAGTGATCCAAGTTCAAAATCTCTTGCCAGCGAAAAGAAGAGGTTAGTCTTTTGGGTCGAGCTCGTCACATCGAAGTTCAAAATCTCTTGCCAGCGAAAAGAAGAGGTTAGTCTTTTGGGTCGAGCTTGTCACATCGGACTTGTCTAGTGTGAATTACCTTTTCTATGTGACTTGCGAGGTATTATATATGAGTGAGATTTATTCTATGTGCACCCAAAGAGTAATGGCTAAATAGTACAACTGTTATATCACTGAATATATCATTTTTTAACAGGTTTTAATTGAGATGTTTAAATGGGTTAATCAGGCACAAAATCAGTTAGGATAGTAATCTAATCCATTTCGAGTCAAACTTGTTTGTTAAACTAATCTTTTCACACGACAAGTACTGCAATTGAGCAATCTTTGAAAAAACTAATCAGTAGTACATCTCTTTAGCTGAGTTGTACATTCAATCATAGGTCAGGAATAGTAATTCCTTAAATAAATAGTAATAAGGAAAAAAAATAGTTTTAGTTCTACACAAAAAATATGATCGATTAAATAAGAGGAGACTCCTCTTCATCTCCTTTCTCTCTAATTTTTTCCAAGTTTCTATTTTGATGGCCGACATATCACACAAGTTAGATTTTAATGGTTAAGATTTAATTGACTCATACCATTAAATAGAAAGAGAAAAAATGATCAATAAAATTTTAACCATTAAAATCTAACTCGTATCATATGTCAGTATCAAAATAAGAACTTTGGGAAAATGGAGAAAAGTCTTGTCCGATTAAATCCTATTGAGTGATTTCAAACATAGAGTAATCATTTATGAAAGAGTACTTACTATGATAATATCAATGGGTAATATAAGATAAGTTGAATATTATAAATTCGAGATTTTACTGCAAAATAATATATTTATCGAATTTACAATTTACTATTTATATTTATTTAGTGAATTTACAAATGAATTCATAAATTATTTCTCGTATTCTCCCTTAGAAATAATTAAATAATTCTCGTATCAGACTTTTCTCTTGAATATGAATTGATAATTTAACTTTTATGTTCAAAATCTTCGATTTCTGGATGCCTTGTGATCGAAACTGCAAATAGCTGGAAAAGCCGTAAAGAACTTGATTTGGTTTCCACTTTTGTCGGGTTTTTTTTTTATTTCGTTATTTAAAGTTTTAATAGTACTTTATTTTTCTCTGGCTTCTTCACCTATACTTTTTTTTTTCATAATATATATTTATTGGATATTCACATGGAGGTACAAGGTAATAATACATTAATCCCCATAAACTAATTAAATTCATTTTTTTTATAAGGTTTACGAAATATATGATATTCTATATGTTGGAGTAAAATATGTTTTGGTATTAAAATAAAAATGATAATATTAATTTGTATGAGCTAGTAGTAAAATGTGACAATTAACATCTTTAATTTTTTATTTGTCCAATATTCTACCTCGTTATATCTTGTAACTTTGAAGAAATGGTTCCTTTATTCATTTATCTACATTTTTATCCACTTTATTTTTATTCAACACAAGAAAGAATTTTTCACCTATAAATAAGGTGTTTCTTCCTTTGTGTTTGGTGTGCAAAAGAAGATGAGAAGTGTCAATAAATATTATAGTATATAGTGAGGTTAGTATAGTGAAAGAAACAGTTGAGACTAAGAAATCATTCCGAGTCTTGAACTAATTCACTATACAAAAAAGAGTAATTTTATGTTGAAAAAAGATGTTTTTTTTGTGGAACTATGAACTCTTCAACTAATCTGGAGTTGTTTGATTCATATGTTGTTGGATTGTTATTCTAGAAGGGACAAATTAAGAGTATTACTGCTAAATCGATGGAGATTATGTTATAGTGAGCTTGTATATTCTTAAAGAGAGCAAAATATCTGCGTTTCAAACTGAATAAATACATTATTCATTTTTATCATAATATTTTTCAACTATAATTTATGATGTATACACCAACACTACACTTTACAATGCATTTATGTATTTGAATATAGATTTCATTTATTTAACTACGGTTAAGTTATATGAATTTTTATTTTATTACCACTTAATTATATAATAAATTGTGTACTTGTGTATTGATTTGTTATGAGTACATTTTTACCCCTTTAAGTATCTGGTCACCTCCTGTTTCATCATAGCGGCGCCTAACCTAAGATGGTAATAGAAAATAGAGTCTCAATAATTAAAGTATTAGGTAATAAAAATCCAATTTAGAATCTCATAATCAGCAAACATAAGTCAAAGAAGAAGATTTGCTGCGCGGAATATAGACAGCAGTCTCCGGGATCCTCGTGATGTATTTTCAACACGCAATCCGAGAAAAAATGGCCATGCAAACACAAAGCCTTACCTAAAATCTCTCCTCTCGATAAATATTTATTGGCACTCGATATTTACATCAAATATTTATATAAGAAAGTAAATTGAATAATTGAACCCGCTTTATTATAAAAACTACAAATAAAATATTTTTTTTGTTTTAAAAAGAATGACTTACTTTTTATTTTAGTTTGTTTCAAAAATGATGATCTCTTTCTTTTTTTGATAATATTTTAATTTCAACTTTTCACGTGGCATATTTACACTTAGTTCATAATTTACCTTTATCATTAATTTAAGCCATTTTTCCATTATATTTTTCAAAACATTGTATTATTTATTTATTTTTGGTTTCCCACCTGGTGTCCGGAGCCCGTGGAGCCCCGACTAAATCCGGATCGAGCACTGCAGGGCCCATTCAGGGGTGGCGCTCCCAACAAAAAAAAATTCATTCCCAAGGTTCGAACCCGAGACCTCTGGTTAAATTACCCTGTCATTTATTACTTCTTATTACATATGTCAAATCAACAGGGAACAAGTAAAGATGAATGGAGAGAGTACTAATTAACGGTGTGTGCATAGATGTTGTGTAATAGTGTATTTATATTGATTTGATACATAAATATGGAGTGTGAATTGATTTTTCTAGTTAAGATTTAGGATATGAATGTGGACAAAGTGGAAAATTAGGGTCACTCGTGATTTCCTCAACATTGACCGACGAATTGACGCTAGTAAGTAATCACTCTTCTCTATCAATATATAGTCCAAGTTTCCAACAATTCATTATTGACTATGGTGTCCTTTTTTAAGTTTATTTGAAAACTAGTAAACCTGAGAATCTACGTTTTTCCATAGGTATTTTATAGGCTCCTTTGCAGGCACATCAAAAATCTAACGTAAGATAATAAGAAAAACAAAACATCTGCCACTTGAAGTCAATAAAGTATAAACCACTCAGCTGGCATTAATCAACTTTACCAACGGACAATATAAAAGAACAAAGTAGCTAGGACTAATTCTTTAGGGAATTTTATTTATCAATAAATAGAGAGATTAAAAAAATCACATCTGGGTTATCATAATTCATAATTTGGAATGATATCTTTGTGTGTCTCAAATTAAATGGGCTGGATTGGGTTTTATGGATATCCAAATGCAAATTTGTCCAAAGTCCAAAACCCAATATGCTATTTCACAGGCCCATTTGGACTCTTCTTTTTTTTTTTAAAATAAAAATAAAATCGCATATAGCCACTCAAAAATACCTTAATTATACTTCATAGTTATAGTTTTGGTAATTATATTTCGTAACTATAGTTATAGCACCGTTCATATAGTTCTTGCAGCATTTGTATACGTTTGTATAATTCGCTATACAATTCACAATTTTTGTATAGCATTTGTATATTTCAGTATACAATTCGTGCAGAACGTTTGTCTAAATCACACGAATTATACAAAACTCAAACTGTAATTACAACTAGATGTTTGCTGCGAGTCGTAATTAATTCAAACTATAACTATATGTTAGCTAATTAACTAGTATATGTTTACTTATTCACGTAATTTTTTTTCTTTTTTTTTACACATCATCTAGCCAATGTCTAGATTAAGTTTTAAAGAGGAATTTTCATAAACGGCAAATATTAAGCCCTAAATCGGATTTTTAATTATAGTTTCTCTAATTATATTTTGCACCTACACTTTGATTTGCTATGTATTGTGCTTTTTTACATTTTTTTCGTTGAATCTGAAAAAAAAAATACAAATACAAAATAATTAATTGGAGTAAGTCGAGGATGAAATCTTTTCAAATATGATAAACGAGCTAAATTTACTATCTCAAATCTTTCTGCTTCAAAAAGGACTCTCAAAATACAATTGGTGGTTGATTTTGGATGCAAATTAATTATATTATGGAATGGAACAAGAATTTTAACCCTAAATAGTAGCAAGATTAAGTAAAAAATTACATAATCACAAAATTAAAATATAGTGGATTGAAATTAGATGATATGGATTGATACAAAAATACAAAGTCAAAACTAAATAAAGTCGATATTACGTCGAAGAATACATACATGAAAGATGATTACCTCATTCAATGGTGTTAGGATTTTGAAGAATCAAAATAAAATTGAGAGAATGCAAAGAATTATCAAAAGGAAAGGAGAGAAAAGCAAAAAGGATGAGATGAGTAGGAAAGAATAAAGAGAAAATGAAGATGAGCGGGAGTAAAATTTAACTATATTATAGAACGTTGAATATGAACATAAAATTTACTATAAAAATTAACAAATAAATTATAATGATGAATAATAATTTTTTAGATTATTATTGTGTTTCATAAATATATAGCAAATGAAGTTAAAGCTTTATTTGCACATGCAATTAAATTTTTTAGTTACTTTTTTCCTCACAAATATAATACTCCTTTGTTCACTTTTACTTGTCACATATTTCTAAAATATATTTTTATTTTTATTTATAACATTAAATAATAGTCTTCTTTAAATCATTTTCTAATGTCTAATATTAAGCATCAATTAATAGGGATGGTGTGGTAAAAACGAAAGGAGGGACTATTATTAAGTTTTTCGATGTAACAGTTAACAGAATAGTGATGTTCCTCTCTGGTCGACAATGGCTCCTTTGAAGTTTTAACTTCCTTGACATCACCATTCTAAAAACTCTGCCCCCGCAGATTTCCGTGCAGGGAACCATAACTTAGGGACAGTTTATTAGAATTCATTCACAAGTAATATGAATTATTTATTTACGAAAAACATTTTATTTTTTAAATATAATTATTTTTAATATGAATTCAAATTTATTTAATCTCATGCATACTAAATATTGAATACAACAATATAGGTAGGATCTGAGATAGTGCAGGATGAAAAATTTATACCTCATACAGAGTAGTTAATTATTTTGTGATTATGAGGGAGGTCCAACCAGGCTGCGTGAGGAAATTTCTGGATGGTCCAACATTAAAGGCGCTTTTATTTTGATTTCAAACAAAGGCCAAACATACTATTGGGTGGGAGAATCCAGCCGCCTTAAGATTCAGTGCCAATCGCAGATTCCTAAAGGCCGGCGGCACAGACATCCATAAATCACCGCCCACCTAATTCCCAAGGAAGATTTTTAGGAACATGACTTTTTATATAATATACTCTAGAACGGTAGTAGGAATCCAGCCGAAATATGCAGAATGGGTGATGCAGCGTTAGTTTAGTTTGGTTCAAGTTCTCACATTTCAATGTATCTGTTAGAGTTCCAACGTGAGCCTGTCTGACCATCTGACACAAAGTCACCAACCCATAACTCAAGGAACTTGGTCACGAAATCTTGTTCCATACATTCATTTTTCTTCACCCACTCCTTTTATTTGCTTTGATTCCAATTTTGTAATGAGTAAATATATTTAATATTTTATCGATTAATAAAAATAAAATGATAAATTTATAATAATAATAATATTTTTTTAATAAATATATTGAGTTAAAATTTAACAAGTAAAGTCGAATAGAAAGGAACGTTAAAGAAAAATCTGCAAACATGTCTCCATTGATGTGTTTGCTTCAACGAAAATATTTTTGAAAAAAACTAAAATTAATTATTTTTTTGTTCTGCTTTAGTTTAATTGGTATATAATTTTAAGGATCTAATTTAGCTATAATTTTTAATTTTGAATTGATATCTTTTAATTATAACTTTGTTATTTTGAGTGTCAGTAGTATTTGTATACATTTTGTGACTAGTTTGAGTAAAAAATCCGAAATCAATGCCGAAAAAATACTTTAATTAATAACATCTAAATAGATCTTTTTACATTAGATTTGCACAAAAAATGAAATAATTTACTATCACATAAATATATATCATAATTTATTTTGATGTAAATTTTTTAAGATCATCTTGATTATTATCACTTAAAATTTATCAATATTAATAGTATTTATTCGAGTACATATTTATTTTCAACTTAATAAAATAATTTATTTTGATTTAAAAATGAATTTAAAATAAATATTAAGTCTATGCATTTTACGGGATTTTCCTATGGATCATCAGTTTATAGATTTTAAAAAATTTACATTTAATTGTGGTTGCAAAATTAGAATATAAATCATATGAAATCTATTTGTAAATAGTATTTCCGTCACTGTAATTTACATGAAAGAAAATTACTGACCTCTGCACAAAAATTAAAGTATTTAATTAAAGTTTGATTTCTACAAAAAAAAAAAAAAGAAACAAATTTACTATTCATTTTATATTTTATAGACTAAATATATATTTAAAAATTATTTTAAAAAAATCTACTATAGTCGAAATAATTTTAAAATAATTGCAAGATTTTAATGGATGTATAATTTTAAAAATTCATTAAATTTGTCAATAATATATTTTTACATAAATTGAACGAAAAGAATACATGAAATAATATCATTTGATATCATAATTTAAACCTTGAAATCATTAGATTCCTAGTTAAACCATACTATGAGTTCAATTGAGACAATATAATAAAGGAATCTTTACTATATCTGTTTGAATAATTGGTTATTCTTTCTAATCAATATGACAGAGTATATATTATCTTGATTATACGTACTAGACACATTATATTTAAATTATACTATTGACACAAAAGCATTATCTTCCTCATATGTGAAGCAATCTTATTTGAATGAGGAGAGATTGATAGATGGTAGAAAAGAAGAAGTAAAGAGAAAGCTTCAGATTTCAGGCAAGAGAAATGCTTCTTTGATGAAGTCTAAGTATCTGTCTAAAGATAACGTGGAAGAATCAAGGCCTTTGATCAAAGATAAATAAATAAAATCATGACCATCTGATCATAGGTCAGCTGTACAGAGAAAGGAAGCTTTCAAGAAGCTCAGCTCACGTGACAAACATGTGGGGGAATAAGTTTGTTATTTTCAGCATACAATGTACAAATAAAAGAATGACAAGTGTATAGTTTTTTGATTTTATCATTTTATTTTGATATAGTAAATATTGGTACAAATGCCAAGTTTTGAATTGAATACATCATCAGAAAATTTTCCAATATTTTTTCTTCAATCCTTTCATACACTTATAATATTTATTCTTTTTTTAAAATTATTTTTTAAGAGATTAGGTAGGTGGATCTACATAATTGTTTGGGAAACTAAAATCTTACATATTATGATATTATCCCTAAGAGAGAGGATTTGGAGGACTGGTCAAACTCTTACATATGCAAAGACCAAAATTTTAATTTACAAGATTAAATTCTATCAATGATTTTTTTTTTTTTAGAGATCTTAATTATTACTCCCTCTATTTTGTATTATGTGAATTTTGTAAGATATTTTTTTATTGTTTAGAATTCAAGATTGATGTTTGAATTTTTTTTAAAATTTATTCTTTCATTTATTAAAATCTTATATTTTCTAGAAAATAAATTACATTGTTTATAAAATTATATTTATGATTTCACAAAAAGCTACAATATTCAAAGTATATTTTAAAATATTTTTCTTAATATGTGTATATAAATAAATTACTTTATAAATTCAGATAATATGAAATAAAGGGAGTAACTTTTAATTTTCTTTTACATTTACATTCTTAATTTTTTTTTGTAAAGTTCGGTGAATAGGCGGTTTGGTCTTACAAAATCAGTTGGCTTTCCCACAACCCATGAGATGGGGACTCTGCTCCGCATTCCTGGCGTTTTTTGTCCCAATGTAACCAGCACATTAAATTCTTTCACTTTTTTTTTTGGTTATCCCAAAATAATTTTATTTTTAACTAAAAAATGATTATTATATCCAAGTTTTCCATCTATATAAACCCCAAGTGGTTTACCTTACCCATTAAGCCTCTTTTTCATTCTACACTATACTTACTCTCCCTCCAAGTGTTAAGTTTTCCTTTGCACTTTGTCAGCCATGGGTAAAACGGTAATAACAGCTCTTCTTTTAGCCCTCTTTTCGTCTTTATCCTATGCAATTGACATGTCCATCATAGATTACAAAGATAAGGACGTGATGATATACGAAGAGTGGCTGACAGAGCATGGGAAAGTATATAATGCGTTGGGAGAGAAGGATAAAAGATTTGAGATTTTTAAGGATAATTTGAGGTTCATTGAGGAACATAACAACTCCGAAAATCGCACGTACAAGGTTGGACTGAACCAATTTGCTGATCTCACGAACGAGGAGTATCGCGCTATGTATTTGGGCACGAGAAGTGATGCTAGGCGCCGCCTTGTGAAATCGAAAAACACAAGCCAGCGTTATGCTTCGCGGCCCAACGAGCTGCTCCCTCATTCGGTGGATTGGAGGAAGAGAGGCGCTGTTGCTCCTATTAAGAATCAAGGGAGTTGTGGTATGTCTTCCAATCATTTTGTAAAGAGGTTTTACGTTGTTAAAAGTCATATAAAGTATACATTAATATGAGTTCTACATTTAAAACTCGAATATAGTTTGAATATACATTAAATATAGTATACAAAGAATGAATGACCACTATTATAAATATTCCTTACTTAAAAAGTGAAGTAGATATGAGTTTATAATTAAGGATTTAAGTTAGGTATAAATTAAAGATTTCACGCAATTCCTTTCAAATTAACTAGCTATATCTATTTTTCAAGTAACCATATTAGGATAGCAGTGGCCAGTGAGGATCTGTATGTGATCAAAATCTTAACTTAGAACTTATATCAACCATGACATGTTATAGATAGTTAAGTTATATTAAATCTATGAATTATTAAACACTAGTAGCTTTTCCCAGTTTCATGCTTTTTAGCTTCCAAATTCCGAAACATAATTAAATGGATAAGGATGTCCAATTGTTCATTTTGAGTAGATAGGCTGACTTGATCCGTATGCAGGCTCACGGGGCTTGTCCTTGGTAATGTTTTCATAGTTTACTTTGGCTTTTACAGGAAGTTGCTGGGCCTTTTCAACAGTGGCAGCAGTGGAAGGCATAAACCAGATCGTAACTGGGGAAATGATCACATTATCCGAGCAAGAACTTGTTGATTGTGACAGAGCCCAGAACGTTGGTTGTAATGGTGGCCTAATGGACTATGCCTTCGAGTTCATCATCTCCAACGGAGGCATGGACACTGAAAATCACTATCCTTATCGTGGCGTTGAAGGCAGATGCGATCCTGTTCGGGTAATTATTAGTTCATACTACAAATTTGCACATACCTATAATTCATAAATATTCAACTTTATGATTGCTTATTACTGAAAAAATTAATAATTGATTAAAGTCGTAATGTAACAGAAAAACTCTAAGGTTGTTAGTATTGATGATTATGAAGACGTGCCTAGAAACGAAAGAGCACTTCAAAAAGCTGTCGCACATCAACCTGTCAGCGTAGCCATCGAAGCTTCTGGCAGGGCTTTCCAACTCTACTCCTCGGTAATTCGAACCTCAAACCTTTTATGTCTCGGATCATACTATGTACATAATTAAAAAATATATATATATATGTCTGAATTTACTGACTTTAAATTTTTGATCAGGGCGTATTTACAGGGAAATGTGGTGATCAAGTAGACCACGGTGTTGTGGTGGTTGGCTACGGTAGTGAAAATGGGAAGGACTATTGGTTAGTGAGGAACTCATGGGGCACAAAGTGGGGAGAAAGTGGTTATGTCAAAATTGAGCGTAATGTGAAGAGTGCTCACTTGGGCAAGTGTGGAATTGTGACGGAGGCTTCATATCCTATTAAGGATGCCATAAATAAACGTTCTACTACTACTACTTCAAAAGGAGAAAGGATTAGCAGTATCTGATGAAAAATTGATCTCTCTAAGCTGCCTTGCATTTGGGGATTTCATAGCTTATCTGATATTGAAGTTATGTTTGTTTTAGTTGATCATTAAATTAATATGTTGTAAATAGTTGGGTATTTGTTGTTGCAATGCATTCCTCTGTGTTTTGTTCAATGAAAAGTATCTTTGATTTTGTGTGTTGATGTAAGAGGGATTTGCCAGTCATTTTCTTGATCTAGCATGTGATCTAATAATGTACCATGTCGTCTTCTTCCTTTTTTTTTAAATGCATAAAATATTATTCGTATTTAACAAAAAATAAAATAAAATAAAAAGGTCAAATATATAAACAGTCTCTTTAAATCAGCGTATTTTGACATCTAAATTAAAATTTGTTCTTTTTTAACTCTCTTCGTATTTATTAAAATGATTTTTTTTTAATTTTTTATGAATAGAAGGTGTTTGGCTATGAATATCAAAATATGATTTGAACATTTGAAATTTTTTTAGAAGACATAATTTAGTATTTCAAATTGCTTTAGATGTAAAATTTGAGCCTCACATTTATAGTCCGTAAAAAAAAGGTCATTCATTTTAAATTTTGCAAAAATAAAAAATAAAAAAACTCTATGCATAGATTCTTTACATTATGTAAAAATATTATATTTAAAAATAATTAATTATAACTATTGTTGACTAGTGGAACTTTCTAAAACTAGTGTATTTTTGAAAATTTGTGATCACAACTTTTCTTTGATGGTGTTTAGCCATATTTTATTATGAGACTTGATTTTTTTTAATTTTCAAAATATAATATGATATTTGAATTCAAAGTTTACCTTCAAAAGAAAGTAAAAAAAATTCATGATCAAAGAACATACACATATGCAATAATTTAATCCATTGTGAACCACAAAGATGAGAAATCAATTCAGTTACTTATAAAATAATTGATTAAATTTAATTTTTTTAAAAGATTGTTTAATATAAAAGGAGTAGTTTAACATTTCCAATGTAATTTTATTGGATTTTTTCTTTTAAAATTTATTATATTATATACTTTTACGAACAAAATCTTTGATAATATAAAATTTAGTTAATTTCAAAGTCTTATATTAAAAATAATTTTTTCTCTTTTTTCCTTCGTAGCCTAGATAATTATTCATAGAGAATAGTCCTAACTCAAAATTGAATTCTAAATATAAAGAAATTCGAATACAAAAAAGAATCTTATTAAATAAAGAGAGAAGTACCAAAAATACTCTCGAACTTGACACAAATTATTAGTTTCGTTTCTAAATTATTGATAGGTTTTAAAACACCCCTCAACTTTGCGAACTAAGTTTAAATACACTCTTCGTATTTCATACACAAAAATGTGTCATTCACGCGCTACACATGACTTAAAAACACTTTTCAACTTGACGAATTAAACTTAAATATATGATTTTAAAAATAAAAATAAAATAAATTTAGAAAAATAGTGAAAAATGATTTTATCTAAAATAATTTTTTTTTAAAAAAATAAAAATTTCAAACAATATTTTTAAGACATATTTTTAATATAGCATAATTATAGATAGATTATGTAAAAATTAGAAAATTTAATAATTTTCACATCGCAACGCCTTAGGAAAATACTATATAGGGTATGTAGGAGTATTATATTTTTATTTTTATTTTTTATTTGACAAGGAGGTTCAATACTATTAATTATATTGAAATGGAGGATTGAGTACTGAGAAGAAAAAAATCATTCAGCTTTTTTTTTTCTTTTCCAGAAAACGGAAGCAACCACAGTGGCATCAAAAGTACAGGTTTGAGGTAACAAAGCATATAAGAATTCTCATGAAAGAGAGGCATTCGACGGTCCTAAATTGTTAGAGAAGTACTAGTTTTCATTCAAGAATTGTGAAATTCACCAAGAACCCAAGTTGGAATTTGATTACAAATAGGTAATTTCTCTATCTATACTCGAATATAATTATAGAACACGTATTTGGGATGTAGTGTAAAGTGGAAATCACTAGTTGACTTGTATTTTAGAATTAGCTCTTAAAATGGGTTTTGACGAATTAGGGTTCTTGAAAGAGGAAAAAGATGAATAGTAAATTGTTAGAAAAGTACTATTTTTCAATCAAGAATTGTGGAAATTGACCAAGAACTCAAGTTTGAATGTGATTTCAAATTGGTAATTTCTCTACCATACACTCGAATATAATTATGGAATACGTTTTTGGGATGTAGTGTAAAGTGGAAATCACTCTTTGATTTGAGTTTTTACATTAGCTCTTGAAATGGAATCTGATGAATTAGGGTTCTTGAATGAGGAAAAAGATGAATAGTATTGTTGATAAAAATGGAATTCTTTTGGGTATTCCTACTGACTTGGGAATATCAATATTGAATGAAGATAAGTTGGAAAAGTAAAGAATTCACTCTAAACAATTGTTGAGGAATTTGATTAGTTTTGAGCATATGTGAAGAATACTAGAAGGATTTGTTAGATGAACGTACAGGTTATTGATGAACATATATATATTGTTTTGTAGTTGATTGTGTTGGATTGATTGGTTGCAATTGGATGGCGGAAGCTAATGGTTGGTGATGTAAAGACTACACCCCTGACCCATGTATGTTGAGTTGGTTGGGCTTGGGGGCACCACCTTTAGCTAGAAAAAGAACCCAAGGTATATGAAGCTAAAACTTCCTTCGCCATTAAGTTACTCCTTTAAAGTCGAGTTTTCATAATATTTTGTATGACTGTAAGTGTTTTTCCTTGAAATTCTTATGAGTCACATGGTATATATGTCACTTGTTATAAATAAAATAAATGGCCATAGTATAGTCACACTTATATATGTGAGAACACAGCCAATATAGTCTATGATAAGCCAAGAGCTGGTGCTTGAATAACTAAATTAAATATCATGTTTAAGGAAATAAAGTATGTATTATATAGAGATTCTACTTAAATGGCTGAATGATCTTTATTGTAATTTACTTGTATGGGCCTTTAAGGCATTATGTGATAGAAACTACCCTTAATGATGGGAAGGTAGTCATAAGTTTTACTTGACAAACCCGCGCGTTAGGATATTTCGATATCTTGTGTATTAACTATGGGTTGCTCATTTGGTAAGATTGAAGTTGCGAAGTTTGATAGCTTTCACAAATTGTGGGGTTTTATGAGAACAAGAACACTTAGGAAATTGAAATTTCTTGTCCAAACAAAATTTTAACTTCAAATGAGCCTGATTTCTAATAACTGAAATCATGTCCGAACGTGCCCTAAAAATCCCAACAGCTGCCCCAAATAAATTCATTGTCCTTTTTCTCTATCAAACCTTGTTGATGTTTATTGCAGATGAATGAGATGCTCAGAAGGATTTGTCGGCGCAACTTCTGCACTTGTTCCCCTCGGCCATGGCTCTTTGTTGGGTTGGGAAATCCTGGGGATAAATACAAGGGAACGAGACATAATGTAACCTCTATTTCTGGACTAACATTTCATTGTTAGAAAGATTGTGTAATGCCCGATCTATTATGAGTTCCATCTTACTCGAACGGTCTTCATTAAGAACTTTATCTTTGGTTTCCGCTATAGGTTGGTTTTGAAATGCTTGATGCATTTGCAGATTCACAAGGAATTCATATGGATACGGTACATTGTAAAGCTATGTTTGGAAAAGGTCTCTTTCGTTAAACATTGATTTCTATTACTTCAAGTGTTCAAGTACATCTTGATATGCACTTGTTGATACATGTCAATTCTCAGGTTTTGTCAGTGGCATTCCAGTTCTCCTTGCAAAGCCACTAACTTACATGAATTTGAGTGGTGAATCTGTAAGCAACTAAATATGTCTTTACTTGTATCATAAATCTTTTCTTTTTTCTGCTTATGAATGGTGCTGCTTGGATTCTATCTCAAAGAAGGATGTGTCTGAATGAAAACTGATATACATCCAGCAATGTATAGTGTTTTCTTGTGTGGGTGGAATGGTGGGTGTTGGAAGTGTAGATTTCTAGAATAGTTCTTACTGCTGGAAACTTTCCTGTGCCAACTATTTGTCTGTGAGAAGTACGACTGTAAGATGCTAAACCTGATGTTTTCAAGTCTTAGCTCATATTTCTCTCTGCTAGCCTTGAATAGTTTTGGACTAGTTTTATCTGTTAGTTTCAAGAACAGTTACGGCATGTTGAAGTTTGTTGTTTAACATGGAATGCATGTCCAACAGTGACATAAATGGTAAGATGGTTGTCAAAAATGAACAAGAAACACTGAATGGGGCAAGTCAAATTAGTAGCATTATCTGGTGATTTCTTAATCAAACTCTTGCCAAAAATGATCCTAACCTGATAAAAGTGTTGTTCAACTGTTTGCTGAATTGTTATGTTTTGTAAGTTTCTTTGAAAATTGAGATAAGACTATCTTCTTTGCTTTGATTCTTGTAATTTTATCACTAAAAGAAGCTAAAAGAATTTACCACGCTATTTGTCTATGTAGTTGGGTAGTGAATTGCAGGTGACTTTTATTCCATTGAAGCAACCCAGGTAACAGCCTTGTGCTGCCAGTAACAACAGCATATCCAAGTGGGGTCTGGGAAGGGTAGAGGGTACGCAGACCTTATTCCTACCTTGTGGAGGTAGAGAAGCTTCCAGAAAGTAGTGGTAACTCATTTGCAAAATGCATTCTAGTGGAACAATGATATGACTCAAGGACCTTAGCACACATTGGATTAACTTCTCCTATGGACCTAGGGAGCATGTTTAATGGCAATATTTATCAGTTTTTGCAAAAATTGACCCTCTTTGTCAAGACTTGCCTGTTCACCAGTTAAATGCAAATACAAGCCTGGTCCGATTGTTTTTTCCAGATTTAGTTCCCCTACAGTCAGGTCAAGGGCCCAGTCGTTGCTTCCCCTAGTTTGCCAGGCAGGTTTGTACGTACTAGATTTTCATCATTCAAGTTAAGTTCCTCTGCTTAAATAACCAAACTTCTATATGAGAATTTTAAGAATGGAAATAGCACATTTCTTTGTTCAATTTATGTCATATAAACTCCAGTTTACATGTGAAAATAAAGGATAAAATTTTTATGACTCCCAGTAGATTTCTACTTGTTGGACATTGATGTTTTCTGATGTTTCATGAGGAATGGAGCTGTATCGTGTTTCTCTGTGATGTTTGGTGTTATCAAGGTGATCAATACCTCTGATGCCCTCCCATTTCTCTATTTTTCAGACTGGCCCACTTGCAGCATATTACAAGCTTCCTCTCAATCGGGTGGTCGTGGTACAATATACTGGCAGTTCATATTTTTTAAGATCTAATTGGGCATATTGATTATGTTTTGTTAATGCTTTGAACGATTTTCTTTTTCTCCAGTTTCATGATGACATGGATTTACCATGTGGAGTTCTTCGTCTTCACCCCAAGGGAGGTCATCTCAAACATAATGGGTATGAACAGAGTTCCTTTCTGTATAATAATATACATCTTTTTTTTAAAAAAAACCTTTAATTCAGTACCATGAAACCATCCATATGTTCATTTTTAATCCCATGAATTGTCTATGTAGGTTCATAGCTGGAATTGTAATAAACTTAATAATGATTGAATACCGAAAATAGAACATATCTGGTAATTCTTACCTGCATATATTAAGCATAATATTTTGTTAGAAAGACCATGACATGCATCCTGACCTCTTTTCACTTGTGCATAGAATTTCTCTACTACTGAAAATCTGTCTTGTTTGCTATGTCAGGTTTTTCATTTTTTGGCTAGTAATTCGGTACCAGAAGAGCGCTGTGTCTCTTCATGTATGGTGTAGTTTCAGTTGCTGTTAAACTGTATATGATCCAGTTCTCTTTTTTTACAGGTTGAAGAGTGTGATTTATCATTTTCATGGAAATGGGGAGTTTCCTCGGTTAAGGATAGGTTTGTTGAAAGTCTGAAATATACCTAAGTGTCCTCTTTTTGTGTTTTAAGTTTCAGTTTGGAAAATTAAACATAGTTCTCTTGCTAGGTATTGGAAGACCTCCTGGTCAGATGGATCCTAAAGCATTCATGCTTCAAAAGTTCAATTTAACTGCAAGAGAACGAGTAAGTTTATAACTCATTGGTTCGTACATAAAGTTGACTTTCTAATGTTCCGTCTCTTGTTTCTGTTCTACAAGCTTTTCTTGAACATCTTAGTGGTAATGTTATAAAAAAATTATTCAAATATCTACATCCAAGGGGCGCTAATCCTTTGTCTCACAAACTTTTCGTGTGTATTATATGGTGGCTTCTTTGTTTAACAAATTTCTCTTCATTTTAAATTTCAAATTATTTGTTCCATGATCAGACAGCCATTAGATTTATTGCTTATATGTGGAGCACAAAAGAACATTTTATTAGATATGTTGTAACATGTGCAGATGACATTTTTTTTTGTAGAATTCAACCAATGAAAAAAAATATTTG
Organism: Solanum aculeatissimum; assembly: GCA_038996855.1. Taxonomy (NCBI): domain Eukaryota; kingdom Viridiplantae; phylum Streptophyta; class Magnoliopsida; order Solanales; family Solanaceae; genus Solanum; species Solanum aculeatissimum. The sequence goes on along the minus strand of JBCEWC010000058.1, from coordinate 9,261 downwards.
GACCCAGTTAAAATTTCTCATGGACATGGTCCCCTCTAGTCAAATGCATGTCAATGTCATATGGAAATTTGACATTGTTTTAGAAGTACCCATGCTCCAGCTGCTGAAACTACGTTAGAATTGGATAGATCTTTGCTTGGTAAAACTAATATATTTGAAAATTGACATCAATGAAAGAATTCGAAATGTATCTGTTTGTAGCTCTAAATCCACTTTGAGTTGAAGATTCATACATATTACTTGCAGATTGATGCTGCATTACTGGAAGGAGCACATGCATTGGAGCAAGTCATATCCAAAGGCTTCTCTGAAAGTTCTAATTGCTTCAATACAATGCAGAAGTACAAGCACATACGATTACAGACATTGCCAGCATGACGTAATGCTTATGAGGTTTCTACATCTTGTTGTTGCTGTGTCTTCTTTAGTTCCTGTTGATTGCTTACATAGAAAAATAAGTCTCTTCTATAACCATTCTTATTAGCTAAACACAAGTGAATGTACATTTCATGAAGCCCTCCCACACAACCTATATAATGCGACTTTAGAGGATGTTGTTGATACTCTTGAATTATTTCATGCCTGTAGTCTGCATTAAAATACTGGCGGTTATTATTGTTTAAGCTTTCACATTGCTTTTGCTCCATTTACTTGGACAAAAGAAACAATTAAACCTAGCTGCTCAGTAATTGTAAAATCAATCAGTGATAAAGTGCAATAAGGAATGTTTGGAACTACACATCTCTAGTTTGGTGTGATGTGATTTGGACTCCTCTCATAAAATCCATAATGGCTTCACTTTCTTCTCTAGTGATTTGCTTTCTGCTACCTTTAGTTTTCATGCACAAGCTCTGTTAATAGTAACCTACTAAATAAGCTCACTCGTGGGTGTTTGGATTGGTGTGCAGGTGCAGCTGGACATTCCATTGCCATCGATGCATCCCTTTACTCAAAATGACCAACCTTTTCTCTTTACACTAAATTACACGTATCTGTTGCTAAGAAGGGCGGGCCTTGTTCCGGTTGAGCTCGGATCAACCATCGTTAAATTTCTCGGAGTGCAGCTATGTGAAGTGCAGAAAATTTCAGGAACCATTGAGAATCGCGGTTGCCTATACGAAACTCCCGACTCTACTACTGCAAGTTAGCGAAAAGAAGAATTCCAGGAACCAAACTGGGGGAAATGGGGAATGGAAGTATAAATTTTGTCCAAGAACCATTATTTTGTCCTTTCATTAACTGTACATTGCCATTGATGATATTTAAGTTTATCATCTCTACAGGATATCAACTGACAACAAACTCAAAATTACAGTAATACAGGAAATACACGCGAAATTCTTTTTGACGCAAACAGCTCAGGGTATTATTGTTTTTCTTGTCGCCTAACTGCAATTGTCATACTGTTTTTATATTTGATCTACTATGAGTTGACGGTGAACTCAAAGACTATCATGGTGATCTTTTTACGATGAAAAAATATGTTAGACGTGCTCAATTGAATAAATTTTTTTAATAAATCATACTAATTAGAAGTCAAATGTGCCATACCTTGAAAAATGCGTATACAATAGTATACGGGTGAATGCATGGTTTAATTTATTTTTTTTCACAAGTGGCAAAATAATGTCCTTTTTTAACTAGATAGAAAAAAAATCAATATTATCACTACACATCAACTCAATTCATTTTATTATGCCAAAATGAAGTCCAAGCCGCCTATTTGATGCCATAAAATACTGACTTTAGCATTGTGTTTTGGCTTCTTCACTCATTATTTTCTGCGTTTGAATTGTTTTTACTTGAGGAGAGCGATGTATCTAAAATAACTTATCTTTTAAGGTAAAAATAAGATACATGTACACATTATTCTCTTTTGATTTTATTTATGAAATTACATTAAATATAGTAATTTGCTCGCAAATAATTTTTGGATTAACTATGCTTTACAATGACGATAGATGGACAAATTATTCCGAATGTTCCAACTTTATTTTTAGTAACATATATTCTCACGTCTAACTATGTGTTGCACTTTCATGAGGAATTTTCAATGAAAGAAATATACATCCGATAGATATGGTCTATAAAAAGGTATCAAGTGAGAAAGGTTTCATCAAATGCTTATACAACAAAAAGATACACTAGTTTATGAGACTAACTAAACGAAGAATGTTTATCTGTATAAATGTAAGATGATATAAGATCAGCATGACAACATCAACATGTCAAGATACAGAGACAGGTACTAGCGGTCATCAACAGGCGCTCCGTTGAGGACCTAGTTACATTCAGTTGATTTGGTGAGTCATCCCCTACTTCCGAAGGATACTATATTTCTTTCTAGCTTTGAGTTTAAACTTGTTTTATTTCATTTGAGGTAGTCATGGATCTGTCATTGGCACCAGTTAGTTAGATGTTTAGAGGCTTCATAGACTAGACTCTCGAGTTATGTTTTGATGTTATTTCTTACTAGCTTCTTTTGCACTAGTCTTGCTTAGTTGATGGATAGATTGTTTGGCCTTTGGCCTTCGATTTTCGTACTATCATTGCAGTTCCTTGAGTATTTTTTATCATTGATGTCTTTCACTATTAGAATGTGATTGAACAAATGTGATGAGGCCGACTAATTCACTTGGGGGCTAGCAATAGTCTCTGAGTGCCGGTCACGCCAAGGGTACCCTCCCGGGACGTGACAAGACAAGACAAAACTTTGTATGCGAATGGGAAGCTTCATTTTGATACTATTACTTTTGGTGTGCGTAGCGGCCGGAATATGGTTTCTTTTGATTTAGCAAATAAGAAATGTGAAATGATGGAGAAGCCTACCTATGACGTAGGAGAGACTGATTTGTGGGTGGGAACGTTTGGAAGTGATCTTTGTGTGTTTAGTGATTATAAGAGAACTCATTTATCTGCTTGGGTTATGAATGAGTACAAGATTAAAGAGTCTTCGATAAAGAAGTTTACCATTAGGTATCCAATTGATCAAGGTTTAGATCCATCTTTTTTCATATCAAATAAAGGTGAAATATTGGGAGGGGGGAGGAGGGTTTGAATCAACTTCCATAATATACAATTCAAAAGATGATGCATTAAGATATCCACATGTTATTAACTATGATTACTTTTATGGAGCGAAAACTACATGGAAAGTCTAGTTCTTCCTTTTTCAAAGGAAGGTTAGCCGAAAAAGCTCAGATCAAGACAATTGAGTAACAAATAATTTGTAAGTGTACTTTCTTCTTAATTCATTTCAATTTCTATTTGTTATTTAAACCTAAGTTGCTTTTTAACTATATAGTTGAAGGATATCTTCAAATTAAAATTGTGTTGGCATAACATTGAAATAATGTCCTTTTTTTAACTATATAGTTGAAGGATATCTTCAAATTAAAATTGTGTTGGCATAACATTGAAATAATGTCCTTTTTTAACTATATAATTGAAAAAAATCATTTATATATGGTTGAAGTTCATACTAGAAAATTCAATTATATTTTCTTAAAAATAGTTTAAAGATATTCTTCACATGCACATTATGTTTTATATTTGAAATAACAAACAGAATTCCAAAAAACTTGAGAAGAAAATACTCTAATTTGTTACTCGATTGTTTTGATTTAAGCTTTTTCCAACTTTCTTTTATCGCCTTATCTGTCACTTCAGTTGAAATATAGGATATTTTGATCATACGCGGAGATTGACACCGACACGTATTAAATAGGTATATGTTGGCCATCGTTATTTTGGGCCCTTCTTTCACTATATTCTCCACGTGTCCATTTCATTTTTTTTTAATCTTTAGGATTAAAGAAAGGACAAATTATAGAAATCTCATACTTTACATGCATAATCTCAATATATACCAACTTTTTTTGAAATTACTAAAAATTCCTTATTTTTTAAGAAACATCGATACATAAACATCATCATTGATACAATGCGAATTTTAGGATTATTGATGATCTGTGTGTCTCAGTTATTAAAAATTAGACTATATCAATTTTAATATACTGAAAACATTAAAAATGTATTAGTAATTAATTGATTGTTTAATTTTTTTAGGTATAAGTGAAACTAACTGATAGTTTATAAATGTGTGTTACGTATCAGCGAAATAGCGAAAAAAGGAAATTTAGTAATCTTTTTAAATGGTAAGGAATAATTGTAATTAAGTTTCCAAATGTGTATTTCTGTAATTTCCCCTAAAAAATAATGTGTAACAAAAATAATTATTAATTTTGCATGGTTTCACTTCGCTATCACTTCTACGGTCCTATTCGTAGTAGAATACAATCTTATAGCATATTTATAAATCTGTAAAATGATATTAGTACTTTTTTGTTAAAATATTTTATTTAAAAATATTCATTCTAAGTCAAGTTCAAAAGTATATATAGGAGGTGGTTGGATGATAAAACACTACTTTGAGAAAGTATTTGATTTATTTTGTATTAAATTGGCTTTTTAATTTTTTTTTATTTTTAAAATAGAGTTTCTTGCTTAGCTAACCGCTAGATAAAAGTGTAAATTAAAAATATGTATGTAAACATACCTTTAATTTGAAATCACAATATTCAAATATTTTCCTTACTTTTAAAATTTTGAACTTATTTTGATACACGTGCATTGCATGCGAATGTCAAATTATGTAGTACATTATTTTTTAAAATAATTTCAATATTATTATGCCATTTGATGAACAATTATAACTGAAACAATAAAGTGTATTTACCTATGAATTATGAATATAAATTTTCTTAGGATTACTAACTTTGTGTATACTAAAAGTTGTGAAATGAACGTTTGAAAATATTTAGATATGTTTATAATATAAAAATTAGGTATAGATAAGACGATGTATGTGATATGGACGGAACGAGAATTTCTTATACCATTCTTAATTTTTTTTCAATTGTTAATTTACTATGATTTCTAAAAACAATTAACATCATTTTCAAATTATATAGTTTACTCCTTTTGTTTCAATATAAACATTCCATATGGAATTAGAGAGTCAACCAAATTTCTTATAGAATTTTTAAAAAATATTTTCAGTTGTTAATTTTTTGTAACTCAATTTATAGTACTTTTACATAAATTTTAATTAATATATATTATTTGATATATTCAAATTTATGCGGTATTGATAGAGTTAAAAGAGTCAATTAAATCTTTTATATTTTTTAGAAAGATAATGTAAGTAGTTAATAATTGTGTTTAAAGTTTTTGACATCATTTAAAATATACAATAAAATATTTTAAGTTATTAATTATTATGATTTATAAATTCTTAAATATATAACGTATATTAAGAGTTTTGTGCTTGTAGCCTGTTATTGAATAGTAGAAATATTTTAAGTTGTTAGTTATAGTAAGTTATTGTATTTTAAACATAACTTTTCAATATAAGACGAATTTAAAAGAAAAATAAGATAAATAAATTAAAATGGAGAGGACAACAACAAAATGTGAACTTAATTTAAGCATGTAACATTTTTCTCATAACTCGTAAATCGTAAGTCTAGCAAGTTCACAGGCACAATACATGTTACTCTTCTTGTCTCAATTGATGTGACACGATTGAAATTAAAAAATAAATTCAAAAAATTACTATTTTTAAAAATTTGAAGTTATTAATTATTGTAAAATTTACTGTAATTTTTACATAATTTTAAAATAATAAATATTATTTTTATGTTTCAATTTATGCAACATAGATACAATTTCACTAATCAACCAAATTTTTTTATATCTTTTTCAAATATTTCAAGTTATTAGTTATTGTGATTCATGACATATTTAAATTATTTTTAATAGTATTTATTACCTCTTTTATTTCAATTTACGTGATAAGCAAAAAAAGTTTTGAAAATCAATTAATTATTTTTTATATATTTTTAAAAATTTAAATATTGTTAAATATCTGAGTTTGTTATCAAGTTTTATAAATTCAGTAGAGTCGGCAGCAAAAGAAGTTAAAAGGCGACACGTGTAGTAATTGTTTTGTTATGTCCAACAAAAAGTACTCTTATAAAGCAAAAAGATTCAATAGGGACCTACATGTAAGGTTGTTCATGGGGTTTTGGTTATACTTAAAAAAAAAGTCGCAAAAATAACTAAACTAAATTTATAATTATTTATAAATAATATATAAATATTTTATTATATTTTAATTAATTTTAATTTTTAATTTTACTATTTATATTTGAAAATTCTCTTATTAGTATTTTGAAATATAATTTTTCTGTACCCCCTCCCCCGAGTAGTTATTTGATTGTTGAGTTTGATTGATTTTTTTTATAAAGATTTGATCTTTGGTGTATAATAACCTTAGTATTGTTTAACTAAATCACTTTATTCGTGTATAATAACTTTAGTATTGCTTAACTAAATTACTTTGTTTGTGTAATAATAACTTTAATACTACTGCTTAATTAAATCCACAGTAGCCTTCTGTGGATTATTCATGTACTAAGTTTTTGTGTCTATTGAGATGCGTATGCCCTCAACAAACTTATTATATTCAAATAAAAAAATAACCAAAAAAAAAAAATATTTCAAATCGATAATAACCAAATCGACTGTTATTTTTTTTATTTGGTTTGGTTTGATTTGGTTTTAGAAATTTTAAAACCGACTAAATTGATTTGATTATGGTTTTAACCAATAATAGATCCAAACTGAACCATGAACACCCCTACCTACATGCATGAAAAATCAACCTACTTTTCAGTTGGAGTAGAAAAATATAGGAAAAATTACGTAACTAGGCAAACATATGATATTTATTTATATTATACCACTATAGTTTGAAAAAAAATTATAGCTATAATTAGGGTTTTGTTGCTATTTTTTCTCTCCTCTTTTCCTCTCTCTCGCCTCTCTCCTCTCTGTGCAATTTCTTCCCACATATACACTTACATATGTATACCAACTGTATATATACAATTATTTTGACAGATCTGCTCTCTCTCGCTCGCCTCTCATCTCTCTCTCGATCTCGCTCGCCTCTCTCCCAATCTCACTTATCAGATATACAAATACATATGCATATTAGTCATATATACAATTATTTGACAGACATACACATATAATTTAACAAATATACATATACAATTCCTCCCTCTTTCGATCTCGCTCACCTCTCTCCTCCCCTCCCGATCACATAGCCGAAATTATACCGTGTAATTATGTAAAATATAGCTATTTGATCATATTAAGTTTTAAACCTAAATTATTTATAAAAATTCCCCAAAAATATAATAAAATAGGGACTGATTTTTATGTTCAATAAATGAGAAAGTGCAATGATAAAACAATTAAGTACAATATTATCATAGCATAAAATATTAATTAAATTTCCATATTGTTCCTGACTAAGAAAATAGACATGTCGTTTAATAGCTGCTTCTCTAGCCGGTTATATATATTAAAAGTTCGATGAAATTAAACTTAAACAAATAAATTAAATAAAGAAATATTAGTATAACACAATATTATGAAGGAAAGTAATGTTATTTAAATTTATTGACGTGTGTAATTTGATTTTTATTTACATAAAAATAAATTTAAGTTTAAGATTATGCACATTTATTAAAATAAAATAATAAATAACTGTAATTATAATTATAATAATTGGGGTTTCTTACACGATAGGGGAAAATGAAAAGAGGAGAAAAACAAAACATCGAAAAAGACCAAGTGAAAAAAATACACAAGAAGTTAAGGTGGAGCTGCCGATTTTAGTGTCTACCCTCACTTTCTAAAATCAGCAATTTGGTACCTCGACATCTTTACTTAGTCCCTATATTATTTTAAAATATTCAATAATACTTATTCAATTTATGAAATCAAAAGATAATTTTATATTTAATTTTTTATTTACCCTTGTCATTAATTATAATTATTTTCATATTACATTTTTCAATACATTGTATTAATTATATTCAAAATGATGATTTGATAAAATTATCTTTATCATTTATTACTTAAAAATCCTTGTATCAAGTCAATAAATGTCAAGTAAAGATGGACAGAGAAAGTATATTCAATGATTTACTTATTTTTTCCGACTACTATTTTCACAATCAAATGATTCATTCTTCTTCGCTTCAACTCTTTAAACTTTTCTTTACTTTCGATGTTTTCTTCCACTTTTATGTTTCAGTCTATTTTTTAAAAAGAATTCTTGCTTATTTATTTTTTGGTGTTATTTATAGGTATCTCTTTGAGATATGTTAGCTTGTTTATCTTGTTAATTCTATATATTTATTTTATTTTTTTTAAAATATTAATAAATTTAATATTTATAATGATTAAAAATATTTTTATAAATTTGTCAATTAGGATATAGTACCACATCATCAAACTAAACATAAAATCATCAAATATGAATTGTGATCCTCCTAATTAAATAATTTAGTTCATATTTGCTTTTTGCTAAAAAATCAATATGTAGATCAGGAAAAGTTGACCTTTGACTATGCAACAATTTGCCAAATTCAACACTAATAGGAGTTTAACCTTAGAAAAGAGTACTTTCAAACTATAGAATTGATAACAGTGTTCAAGATCAAAGGTAGTAAAAAACGTGAAGAACCAGTTCCTTTAAAACAGCGAAGAAGGGTCCAGAAGGCTGCAGAACCTCCAGTTGGATTAGTTTACTTCAAGATCCTACAATCATCTCTTCTTTCTAACATTATCATTAAGGGACAACTTGCTTGCAAGCTAAAGCAAAGCATTTTTCTTGCTTTTACAGAAAGACCCAAATTCCATTCTTTTGCAGAAAAGTAGAAAACAAGCCAAAAATATGGTTGCTGTATTCAACAAAGAACTTTTGAGTTGGTACTTCATTACCCTCAAGCTCAAAGAAACTGTTGCTGGACTTCAGAATGCTCCTACTCCTACTGCCACCAACAACGGATCCATTGGTCTCCCAGAATTACCCCCACAACAACAACCACCCCTGTTGAAAAAAGAAAAGTATCAGCCAGCTGATTCTTTGAAAATTACCATTGAAGAATATGTTCATATTGCAGAGGAAGGTCCGAACCCCGAATCGGAATGGGTAATTAGCATTAAGGAAAAATTAGAACAAGCTAAGCAAGATAATGATGCTGGATCATGGGCTGAACTTTCTATTTATAGAGTCCCTTTAAGCCTAAGAAGAGATGATGATAAAGCTTATATTCCTCAAATTGTCTCTTTGGGTCCTTATCACCATGGCAAAAAGCGGCTCCGAAATATGGATCGCCA
>JBCEWC010000057.1:14516-91588 GCA_038996855.1 Solanum aculeatissimum | reverse complement strand
GTAAGGGTTGTTAGTTATTACATGCTTATCTGATTTCTCCTACCCAGTCGGTTGAACTTACTGGATATATTTTGGTGTACTCACCCCTACTATGTTTCCTCCTTACAGATCGAGCACAAGGACTCCCACGTAGTAGTTGATCTTGTTTGAGCAAAGTTTTCTTCCTCTTTTCAGACTATAACAGTGATGCTTAGACTTTGAGTCGCCGTTCTACTTGAGACTTTATTTATTATCATTTGTAACAAACCTTGTATTTTCCTTTTATCAGTCAGATTGCATTTACTCTTTTATCTATTTAGAAGCTCTTGTACTCATGACTCCAGGTTTTGGGATTTTAAATATAAGTTTTGTGGTTGTTTTATTTTTATTACTTTCCTTTAGTTGCAATCTGATTTTGGATCGTGAAAGAATTTCTCATCTATTCTTAAATTTATTATATCTAATATGCATAGCTAAGTCCACAATTAGAGTTGTGGGAACCATGGTAAAATAACATCGCAGGCAAACATTTACGAAAAAATTCATGAATTGATTTGTAAGTATTATGATTATCTTCATCTAAATGTCTTTCTTAATGAGTGCACACATTGAGAACTTTCTTGTATTCATTACTTGCCCAGTAGGGAGGTAACGATTAGGAAAAGACAATCATAACGGGAATTCAAGAGACTTTTGTCAAATTTACTAGAGCCCCAGAGGGAATAGTAAGCTAAGATCATTAGCGAAATTTAATAAAGAACACATTCTGAAACCGAAAAGATATGAATGAAATACATCTAAGAAAGATCACGAGGTAAACTAGATGTTGACCGACTCGCTAGATGAATGAAATACATATAAGTCATGGGGAACATAATCCTAACATAAGTCTCAAACTATCTACACATAACTCTTACTCTGTTTTCATTCTACTATTAAGTGTTGTTAGTTTCCAATAAACCCCCATTTCATTTAATGCAACCTTATTTTCGGAAAGAAGCAACTTTAATTGAGAAGTGGCTGCTAATAGATTTGTTTCAACCTATTCCCTATGGGATTGACCTCGACTCTTAGTTGGATAAATAAACTGCAAAAGATCATCCATATTTAGTTAACGGAGTATGTTTGAACGTTATCAAAAATGGCACCGTAGCTGGGGGATACAACTTAAAAGTATATCTATTAGTTGTTTATTCAGTTGTAGTTTTATTTCCTAATTTTACTTTTATTTTTTGTTTTTACTTTTATAGGAAACCAAATTTGTATACCAAACACCTGAAACAAGGGTGAATCACTCCTACTCTACAATCCTGAGCTGCTTAAGTTAATATGCAAGATGAATCCACAAGAGCAAGAAGCACAAAGGCTGAGAGAGTTTGCTGAACAATAGGACAGTAATGACGAGGGTCATAGAGAGGACGTAGATGATAAGGATGGAGGAGTGTTGCCTCCTCAGCATCAATCAGCATTGTGAGACTACGACCAATAATATTTGCACTTTGTATACGATGATGATGATGTTGACGTTAGCGTTGCTGGAGCTAAAAAAGCAATAGTCCTTCCACCAATGCCCCTAGGCGTAAAGTTCATCATCACCAGTATTATGCTCTAGATGTTTACTTTGAAGGGATTGTTTAGTGGAGCAGTAGGGGATGATTTGAACCAACATCTAATGAATTTTCTTGTCACATGCAAATCTTCAGGGATTCTTGGAGTTATCCAGACGACTATACGCTTGAGGTTGTTCCTATTGTCTTTGTTTGGGGAAGCAATGAAATGTTAAATGAGCTTTCACGTTACTCAATTTGGAATTGGAGGGAGTTGAAAGATTCCTTTTTGGAAAGGTTTTTCACATTGTCTGAGAAGTTGCAGATTAAAAATGAGATTAATGCCCATAAGCAACTACCATCTAAGACTTTGGATGAAACATGGGGGAGGTTCAGACAAAAGCTGAAGGAATTTCCCAACCATAACTTAACTGATGAACATCTCAAGGAAGTGTTTTACAAGTCTTGCAACTTTGTGACCAAGCCCATCATAGACGGGTCACATAGTGGTGTAATGATTTCGAAGGTCATTTCTGCCATTATTTGATATAATTATCATTTTGTCCTTTCCAAAAGTTACCTTGGATTATTTTTGGTTAAGTCTAAAAGTTAAATTTTGAAAACCTTGTAAAGAGTTGAAATTTTGCTGAAGAAAGAGTTTTAAAGGCTTAAAAGTTGGAAATTTTAAGTTTTGTGGTCATTTTGAGTTTTGAGTGTCGAAATTCAATTATGTAGATTTGATCAGATCCGAAATGTCGAATCTAGTCGAGGAGAACTTGTAGAACTGAATTTGGAGTTAAAATGAAAATTTTGGACCCAAAGTTGCATTTTCAGTTCAATTTGGATCAAAGTTTGACTTTTGTCAACATTCAGAATTTGAAAGTTTGAATTGAAATTCCATCTGTACCAGTGGTTTCAGGTGGTGAAACTAATGCTATAAATAGCTTCGTTGTAATTTTTAGAGCTTATGAAGTTATTTTGTGCATTTGAGTCCAAAACTAGTTTAAACAATCTTTCTCGGGTTTTGGGCTGAGAAGGTCTCGAATTCAAATTATGATGGTTCAATTGAGTCTAAAACGTCATTTATGGTAAGGTTCCATGTTTGGTTTGTGTTCACGAGGTTCTAAAAAACGTTTTACGGTCCATTTCATAGTTTTTCCTAAGATGTGTTTGCTGGTTTAAATTGGTATATGATGATGGTCAATGTTGTTGTTCGCTAGCTAGACATTTGCGGAGGTCAATTTCTTTAGACCTTTGCATTAGTGAGAGCGTTTGTGTTTGCGAAATACTTCCTAGCTTGGTCTCTGCATTCGCAAAAGCCACTTCGCATTCGCGGAGTACGGTGGCATGAGTGATCTCCGCATTCGCGGATCTTTATCCGCGTTCGTATAGTGTTATTTACTAGAAATGGTGATGACTTTTAAATAACGGGTTTTAACACCTTTTCACCATTTTTAATATCCCAAACTTCAATTTTAAGATATTCTTCAAGGCAAATCGATTGGGTAACTTATTTTTTATATTTCCATTGATTAAATTATATGTTTAACTTATAATTTGGAGTTTTTAATTGAGAAATATGGGAATTTTTGGGACTTTGATTTCTTATGATAATTTGTTGATTTTTATCTCATTTTAAATTCATTTTTGAAATGGTTTTCACCATTGAACTCCTTATTACTTGGGTTTTCATGTATTAATTTTCAGATTTCAATTACTTTTTCTAGTATCAAATTTTTGACCACTTTACCCTTTTCACCCAAATTGATTGATTTTAGTGTCATTAGATTCGTTATGTGATTGTGATGCTATATTTGAATAGATTGTGATAATTTAGATTATCGTGGAGGGGAAACGCGATGGATTTGACCTAATTCAAGACTTTTGCTAAGGCAAGTAGACCTCTAACCTTTTGTTAAGTATGAAAGAACCTTGTATGCTCTAATGTGTATGAAATTGAGTACTTTGGGGTATAATTGTATCATCGTAGGGTTTGATCATGAGATTTTGATTTGATTAATTGTTCATATGGTGATACGTTGACTTGTAATTAATTGTGGATTCGTAATATATGTGATCTTGTAAATCATTTGATATTGATATTGAGATGGTACTTATGTTGAGATATGATGATATTTAAGCACTGATGATATTAAGATATTAATGATATCGAGTCATTGATGATATTAAAATTATTATGGCATTGACAATGTGATATAATTGAGATCAATCACATTGCATCTATTATTATTTGTGTATTAATACATGTGATGGCTATGGTCGAGTGATGAGTAAGGTAACATATGGATTAGTGGTTGAGGTGTCTACCGGTCAATAATTAGCCAAGTTTTTATCGGTGAGCTGAGGTAGTATGTCAGCTGATATTGTGTCTGGGTGTTTTTTAGGATGGGTGAGCATTGGTCGAGGTCATTCATGATAATGTTCACGGATACATGGTCTATGTGAGACCCCCATGGGTTCTGTTCTAACATATATATATTGATCAGCGGATGTGTATCATAGGACAAACATGCACTATGACTATTTGACATTGCATCGCTTTATTTACATCTCATGACATTCACTCCATCTCATATCATTCATGTCTTGATATTATTAAGTGTATTGCTTATGAGACTATATCTATTTTATCATTTGACTTGAGTATCGATTAGATATATTGAGATGTGATGCTATGTGATGATTTTATCTAAATTGTTATGATTTGTATATTATATTTTGTTGGGACTTTTCTGAGTGTAGGCGTGTAGTTCGCCAGTATGTGGTTAGGAGTTAAGGAGACTTATGTTCTTTATTATTTTACATTAGGTAAGTTTCATTTGCTGAGTACCTTGTTGTTTGGTGTTCACCCCCTTGCTATATTTTTGTAGGTTATGAACCCGCTCCCTCTTGCTAGTATTCATTTATTATCGAATCAAGCTTTTAGAATCTTTTGAGAGGTAGTTATTTTTACCTTTGGCAAGCCTTCGAGGATTCAACCTTATGTTATATTTTATTTGAGCACTAAACATTGAGACTTGTATTTCCATTTGTGTATTCTTTTTATAGAAGCTTGCACATGAGACACCAGTTCTGAGATGGTTGTAGCTTTTGATTTCATATGCTTATATATCTTATTAGACTATTTATCTTCAGTTATTATTATGTTAAGTTATCTAGGTTTTGGGCTGACTCACTTTGGTGGGTTTGGTGAGTGCCAACACGCTCGGATTTTGGATCGTGACAATTTGGTATCAAAGCCCTAGGTCCATAGGTTTTCACACGTGTCCAAGCGATATCTAGTAGAGTCTCGAGGATCAGTGCAGAGACGTTCGTTACTTATCCTTGAGAGGATATGAAGACTATTTGGAAACTATCCTTTACTTTATTCTAATCAATTAGTGTGTGGATTTTTTTTAAGTGTTGAGTGGTCGTGTGTCCTTTTAACAGATGGTGAGGACTAGAGCTACAGTAGCTACCGGATGAGGGGAGGAAATCCCTGATATTACTACTGAGACCCTAGCTAGGGTAGGGGGCAAGTCAAAGGACGAACCAGAGGTTGAGGCCGAGGAGCAGCACCGACGAGAGATTATAAGAAGGGTATCTCCCCCAAGTAAACCATGGAACCTATAGAGGAGCAGGCTTCTCATGATTATGTTATAGCATACTTTAGGATACACTTTTGCAAGTTTTTGGTGTACTTAAGACTTTAGGTAAAGTAGGTAGCCCAACTAATATATCTAGTACTTCACATACTTAGGTTAGGGTTCAGCCTCAAGATCAACAATAGACCCTCGAGGCCTAGGTTCAGGTAGAGCAACCACTAGCAGCATCGATCATTGAGATTCCACCAGTAGCTATCTTCACCGATGAGGAGCAGTTCAGATATGAGAGGTTTAGGAAGATGGAGCCACCTCAGTTCTAGAAGGCAAGATCGAGGATGCACATGAGTTTTTAGTTACTTGTTGGGAGCTACTTGATACTGTAGGGTTGGCAGAGACTCATGGTATGAGATATGTTACCCTCCAGCTCTATGGACTATCCAGGGAGTAGTGGAGGACCTATTTAGGATCATTTCTAGTTGGGACTCCTTTAATGACTTGGGAGGCATTTCCTAGTGCCTTCTTCGAAAGATTTGTTCTTTAGAGTGTTTGTGAGAAAAGCCGTCTGAGGTTTGAGAGTTTTAGATAGGACACTATGATGGTTTCAAATTATAAGGTTCATTTTTGTCAATTGGCTTAGCATGATAAAGCTATTATTCCTACCAAAGCAAAGAGAGTTAGCCAATTTTTGAGAAGGTTGACTTATTTTATCTGATAGTCAATATTTTGGGTATCTAGAGATGGAGCATCTTTTTAGTCAGTTATTAGTGCTACCAAAGAGACGGATCTGATGCACAGAGAGGAGTTTGGAGACCTTAGAAGTGTCCGTACATCAAGATAATACTCGATCAGGAAGCAGAGGTATAACTAGAAGAGGGGATTCGTTTCAGAACCGTGGGGTACATATAGCCTTTCCAGCTTTAGAGAAAAGATGAGGTCCTCGTGATTTTTATAGATTCAGAATGAGTTCATCTAGTTTTCAATAGAGGCCTATGGGTCGGGGTGGCTACATTATCCTTACTATTCCATCATAATAACTATCCACCCCTAGATCTTGCTTTGGTTGTGGATCTTCTGCTCATATGATTCGGTAGTGCTCTATGTAGACTCATTCTAGGCCTCATCATTCTTACTCTGCAGTATCAGTCATAGATTAAGCACTATTAACTAGAGGTTCAACCCCGTAGACTAGGAGCTGGGGTAGAGGTCTGTCCGATAGAGGTGGACGCACTAGTGGTAGAGGAGCAGATGATATTTCAACACTTTCTAACGGTAGAGGGGAAGATTCTACTAGTAGAGGATGAGGAGGCCATTGTTATGCTTTTGTAGGTAGACCTGAGGTTGAGGCCTCTGATGTTGTTATCATAGGTATTATTTTAGTTTGTCATCGCTCTGAACCTGTGTTATTTGATCCTGGATCCACTTATGCATATGTGTCTGCTTATTTCTCCTTGGGGTTTGAGTTTCCTTGTGATACTATATTTGTACCTGTTCTTTTTTAGACCCTAGTAGGTGAGCCCTTAGTAGTGGATTGGGTGTACCAATCCATTCTTGTGACTTTGGATGGCTATGAGACTTAGGTAGATATGATTATATTGGATATGGTAGATTTTGATGTTATTTTGGGTATGGATTGGCTATTTGCGTATCGTGCTATTGTTAATTATTATGCCAAGATCATTACCTTAGCCATGCCAGGTAGACCAAGGATAGAGTGGACGAGTTCGAAGGGTTCATACCCTATTAAGATGATATCTTATCTTTGGACCAAAAAGTTAGTTGATAGAGGGTGTCTAGCCTACTTGGCTTTTATTGGTGATACTACTTTGAGTCACCTTCTATGGAGTCTATTTCGGTAGTTTGTAAGTTTCTAGATGTGTTTCCTATTGATCTACCAGAAGTCCCTTCAAATAGGGAAATTGATTTTGCTATTGACCTTGAATCGGTCACTAAGCCCATTTCTATCATTCCCTATCGGATGGCTCCAGCTGAGCTGAAGGAGCTAAAAGAGCAGCTCCAAGATCAGTTGAGTAATGGCTTTATTCGTCTTAGTGTTTCACCTTGGGGTGACCCAATCTTGTTTGTAAAGAAGAAGGATGGATCCTTAAGGATGTGTATTTATTATAGACAATTCAACAAGGTGACTGTCAAGAAAAAGTACCCACTTCCTCGCATAGATGATTTATTTGGTCAGCTTTAGGGAGTTGCACTATTTTTTAAGATTGATTTGAGGTTTGGGTATCATCAATTTTAGATTTGACCATCAGATATTCCTAAGACAACCTTTCTTACCAGGTATGGCCATGCTACGTTTCTTGTTATGTCCCTTCGATTAGACTAAAGCCCCTATAGCATTTATGAAGTTGATGAATGGGGTGTTTTGAACGTATTCGGATTTGTTCATGATTGTGTTCATCGATGACATCTTGGTCTATTCAAAGACTGAGAGAAGCATGTGAGGCATTTGAGGATTGTGCTGTAGAGGCTTAGGGAGAAGAAGCTTTATGCTAAATTCTACAAGTGTGAGTTTTGGGTGAGTTCAGTGGCATTCTTGGGGCACGTGGTGTCCAAGGAGGGTATTCGAGTTAATCCAGCAAAGATTGAGGTCATTCGGGATTGGACTAGGCCTACCTCAGCTACAAAGATTCATAGCTTTTGGGCTTAGCGGTTATTATCGTTGTTTTGTGCAGGATTACTGTACTATTGCAGCTCCACTGACCAGACTTACTTAGAAAAATATGACATTCATTGATCTGATGAGTGTGAAGAGAGCTTTCAAAAACTCAAGTTATTGTTGACTGCAACTCCTATTTTGACACTACCGGAGGAGGGTGTTGATTTCACTATTTATTATGATGCTTCGAGAGAAGGGTTAGGCGATATGTTGATGCAAAAAGGGAAATTTATTGCTTATGCTTCTAGACAGTTAAAGGCCCATAAAAAGAACTAACCTACTCATGATGTGAAGTTGGTTGTGGTTGTGGTTGTGTTAAAGTTGTGGTGTCACTACCTATATGGAGTCTATTGTGAGATCTTTACTAATCATCGCAACCTACAGTATATTTTCAGTCAGTGGGATCTAAATCTAAGGAAAATAAGGTGAATTAAGCTCCTAAAAGACTATGATTTGGCTATTCTCTATGATCTCGGGAAGGCCAATGTGATAACTGATACATTAAGTAAGAAGGCTTCCAACATTGGGAGTCTAACAGCTATTCGGGTTGAGGAGCAACAGTTGGCTAGAGATGTTTAGAGATTGGTCAATGGGTTAGTGAGATTATAGATTTTAGATCAGGGTTGAGTGTTTGCTTCTATTAAGAGCTCACTCATCTTTGATGGATCAGATTCGTGAGAGGCAGTTTAAGGATCAGAAGTTATATAATATTCAGGATAAAGTGACTAGAAGTGAAGCTAGAGAAGTGGTGCTTGATTTTGAGGGTGTCTTGAGGATTAAGAGTCGTATTTGTGTGCCCAAGGTAGGTGATTTGATCAGATTGATACTTAAGGAGGCTCATTATGCGAGATATTATATTCACCCGGGGGCAACAAAGATGTATCATGACTTGAGTAAACATTACTGGTGGGTTGGCATGAAGTGAGATGTATCAGAGTTTGTATCTAGGTGTTTGGCATGTCAGCAGGTCAAGTGTGAGCATTTGAGGTAAGGTGAAGAGCTTCAGAGGATGTCCACTCCTGAGTAGAAGTGGGAACACATTGTAATGGACTTTGTAGTTGGTTTACCTCCTATAGTAAAGGATTTTGATTCTATTTGGGTAATGGTGGATCGATTGACAAAGTTCGCCTACTTCATTCTAGTCAAAGTGAAGTTTACAACTAAGAGACTAGCCCAACTCAACTCAGTCAGATTGTGAGACTCCACGGGGTCCTAGTTTCCATTATGTCATATCATGGATCATTGTTTACTTCACATTTCTAGGGGGGCCTTACAACATGGTTTGGGTACCTGTTTAGATATGAGTATAACTTTTAACCCCCAGATTAATGGGCAGTCAAAGAGGACTATTTAGCTGTTAGAGGATATGTTTCAGTCCTGTGTCATTGATTTTGGTGCCAGATAGGATCAGTATTTAGCCTTGATGGAGTTCTCATACAATAACAATTATCATTCTAGCATTTAGATGGCTCCCTTTGAGGCCTTGTATGGTCAGAGATGTAGATCACCCATAAGATAGTTTGATTCAGTAGTTATGGTGAGCATGGGCGTTGATATGTTGAGAGATGATCTAGAGTAGGTGCGGTTGATTCAAAGTAGCTTAGTGACAACTCAGAGTCACCAAAAGAGCTATGTTGATAGGCGGGTTAGACCCTTAGAGTTTATGGTTAGTGATATGGTGTGGTTGAAGGTCTTCCCTTGAAAGGTGTGACACGATTTGAGAAAAAGGGAAAGTTAAGTCTGAGGTTCATTGGTCCTTTTGAGATCCTTGATAGAATGGGAGAGGTAGTTTATAGACTTGCTTTGCCACCCAACCTATCTTCAGTCTATCTTGTGTTTCATATTTCGATGTTGCAATATTATATTCCGGACTAGTCTCATGTGATTCCTATAAATTCAGTTGAGTTGAGCTCAGAGTTGACTTATGAGAAGCAGCCGGTGGCCATTTTGGACAGGCAAGTAAGGAAGTTGAGGACTAAAAAGATCACTTCAGTAGATCCACTAACCCAAGAGTAAGGCTATATGGGAGATAGAGTCAGATATGCATGTCTGATACCCTCAAATTTTTTAGCCTTCAAGTATGTCCTGTATCCTATGTTCGAGGAAGAACTTTGTTTTTAGTAGTGGATGATGTAATGACCTCGAAGGTTATTTCTTGCATTCTTTGACATAATTACTATTTTGCCCTTCCCAAAAATTGCCTTAAGTCATTTTTGGTAAGTCGGATTTTGAAAACCTTGTAAAAAATTAAAGTTTTGCTAAAGCAAGAATTCCATCAATTTCATCAGCTCCAAAATATCAAATGTAGTCTAGGAGAACTTGTAGAACTAAATTTGGAGTTGAAACGGAGATTTTGAAACCAAAGTTGCATTTTTAGTTCATTTTGGATCATAGTTTGACTTTGGTTAACATTCAAAGTTTGGAAGCTCAAATCGAAATTCCATCAATTCCAGTAATTTTGGATGGTGAAACTAATGCTAGAACTGACTTCGTTGTAATTTTTTGAGATTTCGAGGTTATTTTGAGTATTTGAGACCTAAACTAGTTTAAACGATCTTTCTCGGATTCTTGACCAAGGAGGTCTCGAATTCGAATTCTGACGGTTCCATTGAGTCTGGAATATTATTTTTGGTAAGGTTCCATCCTTGGTTTGTGTTCACGGGATTTTGAATGAATTTTGAGGGTCCATTTCATGGTTTTTCCTAACCTATGTTTGTTGGTTCTAATTGTATCTGGTGCAGGTCAATGTTGTTTTGCGCGTTCGCGCCTCTAGCTCCGTATTCGCGAAGGTCAATTTATTTACACCTTTGCATTCACGGGAGAGTGTCTGCGTTCACGGAGTACTGCCTAGCTTAGCCTCCGCGTTCACGAAGTATTGTAGCATGAGTGGTCTCCGCATTCGTGGATCCTTATCTGCATTCACGAAGTGTCATTTACCTAAAACAATGATGACTTTTAAATAACGGGTTTTAACACTTTTTCACCATTTTTAACATTCCAAACTTCGTTTTCAAGAGATTATTCATCGTTTTTCAAGGCAAATCGATTGAGTAACTATTTTCTAACCTATTTATTCAATTTCCATTGATTAAATTATGTTTTTAATTTATAATTTAGGATTTTTAATTGAGGAATTTGGGGATTTTTTGGACTTTGATTTCTTATGATAATTTGATGATTTCTACCTCATTTTAACTCTGTTTTCAAAATAGTTTTCACCATTGAACTTCTTATTACTTGGAGAATATTTTCATGTATTAATTTTTAGATTCTAGTTACTTTTTTCAGAATAGGATTTTTTACCATTTTAGCCTTTTCACCCAAATTGATTGATTTTAGTGTCATTAAATTCGTTATGTGATTGTGATGCTATATTTTAATAGATTGTGGTGATTTGAATTATCGTGAAAGGGGTAAATTCATGGATTTGACTTGATTCGAGACTTGTTCTAAGACAAGTGGACTTCTAACCTTTTGTTAAGTATGAATGAACCTTGTATACTCCAATGTGTATGTATTTGAGTACTTTAGGGTAGAATTGTATCATCGTAGGCTTTGATCATGAGATTTTAGTATGAGTAATTGTTCATATGGTGATATATTGACTTGTAATAAATTCTGGATTCATAATATATGTGATCTTATGAATCGGTGATACCATGACTTGTAATAAATTATGGATTTGTAATATGTGATCTTGTGAATCATTTGATATTAATATCGAGATATTACTTATGTTGAGATATGATGATACTGAGATATTGATGATATCGAGACATTGATGATATTGATACTATGATAATATTGAAATCATTATGATATTGAAACGGTGATATAATTGAGATCATGCACATTGCATCTTCTATTATTTGTGCATTGATACTTATGATGGCTATAGCCGAGAGATGAATAAGGTAACATATGATTTGGTAGCCGAGATCTCTATTGATCGTTGAGTAGTCGAGGTTTCTACCGGTTGATGAGTAGCTGAGGTTTTTTCCAGCGAGCCGAGGTAATATGTCGATTGATATTATGTCCGAGGTCTTTTTCAAATGGGTAAGCATTGGCCGAGGTCATTACCGATACTGTTCACGGATTTATGGTCTATGTGAGACCCCCATGGGTTTTGTTTTGACACATATATATTGATCAGCGGATATGTATCATAGGACAAAGATGCATCACGATTATTTGATATTATATCACATTATTTACATCTCATGGTATTCACTCCATCTCATATCATTCTTGTCTTGAGATTATCAAGTGAATAGCTTATAAGACTTTATATCTATTGTATCATTGACTTGAGTATCAATTGGATATATTGAGATGTGATGTTATGTGATGAGTTTATCTATATTTTTGTGATATGTATATTATATTGTGCTAGGACTTTTCTAAGTGCAGGTATGTATTTCGGTGGTCTGTGATTGGGAGTTAAGGAGTACTTGTGTTCTTCATTGTTTTACTTTAGGTTAGTTCTATTTGTTGAGTACCATGTTTTTTGTGCTCACCCCCTTGCTACATTTTTGTAGGTTATGAGCCCAGTCCCTCTCTTTTGTATTCATTCATTATCAAATCAAGCTTTTGGAATATTTTGAGAGATAGTTGTTTGTACCTTCGGCAGGCCTTCGAGGATTCTACCTTATGTTATGTTCTATTTGAGTACTAAACGTTGAGACTTGTATTTCCATTTTCGTATTATTATTATAGAGGCTTGTACAAGTGATACCAATTATGGGATGGTTGTAGCTTTTGATTTCCTATGCTTATCTATCTTATTAGACTATTTATCTTCTACTTTTATTACTATGTTGAGTTATCTAGGTTTTGGACTAACTCGCATTAGTGAGTTAGGTGAGTGACATCACACAAGATTTTAGGTCGTGATAATTGGTTTTTTGTGGCCAGAATTTTTCAGGAAATCACTGCGATCTTGCACCTGGTATCAAAGAATAATAGTGTATGGTATACCAGAGATGCATATTGCACATGTTTTATGTACGAGATGCCAATAGAACAGAGTCATAAGAAAGAGGAACGTGATTAGGATATGGCTCATATGTGGACTCAGATAGACTTGCTGACCAAATATTTGTTGGGCGATAGAGATTATAAGAGGTCTCGATTCTAGTGGGTTTGGAAAAGGTTAAAGTTATTAATTCTAAAAATAGGTATGACGAGCCCGAGTTGGACTTTGACGAGGAAGCAAAATTCTTGAACAACCCGGGAATTTCTGGACATACAACTTCAGAAATCAAGGTCAGAATTATCAGAGAAAAAATTATTATGACCGGCCCAAAAATCATGATGAGAGAAGCTGGCAAAATAAGGGCAACTTCAGGAATGACCAGACGGGAGCATATTTGCCACTTATGAATAGAGACCATCTAGGAAATAATGGTTGTGATGCGAAGCTGGAAGAAATGATAGCAAAGGTTCTCTAGAAGGTAGAGGCTACTAAGTTCAGTGTGAGAGATATGAGAGGTGACACGACCAATATCGATTAGTTGATGGATTTGCACTCCACGTCCATTAAGTAGTTAGAACAATAGATGGAGGCAACTGACAACAACTTTGAATCAGAGGAAAATTGGCTCTTTGCCTAGTGATACTATATAAAACCCCAGGAAGGATATTCACTGCATAGCAGTTACTACGAGGAGTGGTAAGGTACTTTCTGACCCTATTCTTGTAGGACATGCAATGGTTGGTGAGCTAACTAAACGATCCAGAAGTAGCCATTGGAGATAGTAATAATGAGGATAAGGAGTTGATTGCTAAGCCAAAGTAGTTGGACACAACCAGTGGCTCTGGTCAGGTTGGAATAGACAATGTTCAATTCGTGCCCCATATCAGCAAACCACCACCTCCATTTCCACAAAGTTTGAAGAAAAAGACTGAAGATGGGAAATTTCAAAAATTTCTCTCTGTGCTGAAAGAATTATCTATGAATATACCACAGGTGGAAGCACTAGAACAAGTACTAGGATACACTAAATTTATTAAGGGCCTAGTTACCAAGAAGAGAACAGTCACAGTTGAGCCAGCAGATAACTTTCACCATTGTAGTGTTATTGCTACAAAGTCGTTGGTTAAAAGAAGGAAGACCCGGATACATTCACTATTCTGTGCACTATTGGTGCATATGACTTTGCACGGGCCCTGTGTGATCTAGGAGAAACTATTAATTTGATTTTATTATCCATCTATAAACAATTGGGCCTAGGAGCCCCCACACTGACTTCTATGCGGTACTTCATGGCAGATAGATATGTAAAGCATCCTGTCGGGATTCTTTGTGATATTCTGGTTCGAGTGGACAAGTATATGTTCCTCACAAATTTTATAGTACTAGATTGTCCATTGTATTTTGAGGTTCCCATCATTTTGGGGAGACCATTCTAGGCCACGAGTAGAACTTTGATAGATATGGAGTGTAAAGAGCTCACCTTCCGACTCAACACGGAAGAAGTGAAGTTTAATGTGTGTGCATCTATGAAATGACTAAAGGATGTCACTATGATGTCAATTTTTTATGTTGATTCTACATGTGTTGAGGAAGTACCCATAGATAAAAGGCTCGGTGGAGCCTTTAGCAGTTGTAGTCATGAACTTCGACGGGGATGGTATTGATAGTTATGAGGAGTCGGCCAATGCATTGAAGGGTGTAGGGTCATGTTCCATTGCCTTAAAGAATTTGGATCTAAATATGAAAAATAAGCCAACTCTACCAGCTAATCCACCCATTTAGGATCCATCTGAAGTAGAACTCAAGGAGCTACCGCAACACCCTTATTTCCAAGAAGTAGCAACTTCAATTGAGAAGTGACTACTAATAGATTTATTTCAGCCTATTCTCGGTGGGATCGACCCCGATTCTTAATTGGGTAAATAAACTGCTAATGATCTTTTATATTTTGTTAAAGGAGTATGTTTGAATGTTATCAACCACCTGTGTATTTTTCTTTTTTTTTCTAAGAGAGCAATCGAATATTATAATGCACAAAAACTAAATCTTAGGCCCTTGAAGTAGCCAACTGTTTTCTCTTGATGCTATGAATTAATGAAAAAGTATTTCAATTCCTTTCACAACAAGATGAAGAAGCTGGTTAGGAAAGCAATTTGTAAGCCAATCTTTGTAAAAGTGGAGCATTTACACCACAATTAGCCCACCAAGATAGAGTCTTTTCATACCCCATGGCATCAATCAAATGAGGCTCACTAAAGTGACCATTCGCACTAAAAAATGTATTGTACTCCAAAGAAGATTGCTTTAAATCATTTGGATCTTTGCAATATCATTGGAAGTATTTAATTCTATTCAAAGAAGTCTCTCTATCTTCATTAGGCGCAAGTTTTCTTATCCCATTACTTTCACTTTGAAGCCATGATTTATGGTAGAATCTGGGATCCAAGGAATGTTCCATAAAATGTAATGGGATATTACTCTTATTTCATCTAGGCTCAAGAATTTCTTGAATTTTATCATAAAAATCTAATTGGCAATTAATAAGATCTTTTTTCCTCATGCTCTAACACAATCACCTTCACCTTTTCAATCATCATATCCCATATGTCATAAATAAGGTGCAATTACGGCAATCAAGGTTGGCTCTTCTAAGCACAGATACTATCGATTTTGTACATTATAAAAAATATTCAACTCTATCCCACTATTCATCATCCATCACAAGAGATTTTATTTCACGTGTCCTTGATTCAAGCATTTTATCTCCCTAGTAATTCTTTCATTTGTCATCCATTACCATTTTTTTAATGGAGATTTTACTTTATGAATACGAGAAGTCATGACAAAATAAGAAGTAAATCTCATTTTGATAACTTTTAAAAAAGATAGTTCCGGATGCTTTTGAAAAATGACATGAGCCAAGTAATTATTCATCATAAAGTTCTTTAAACTACTCACTTCACCAATCAATTTTAATATCCATTCACAACTTGAGAAGTGAGGTGATTTCTCGGAAGGTTGACACATACTTTTCAAAGCAAGATTTAAACAATGTAGAATGCATGGTATTCAAAATATGTGGAAAAACAATTTAATAATAGAACTAAAAATTTTTATATTTCCGACATTATCGATGATAACTTAAACTATATTTTTCGAACCAACATTTTCTATCGCTTCGAAAAACAATCGAGCAATATACTCATCATCCTTGACAATTCGAATAGAATTAATCGATTTTAAGAATATTTATCCACTACTAAATTTTCCTATTATATTTATTAATGGTCACTTTTTAATATCAGATCATCCATCCGAACAAATCGATAATCCTTTTCTTTTTCATGTATCTCTAATAGGTTGTAGTTTTTCATTTATATTAGCGTTTTCTTGTGCCAAAAGAGTAGTTCTTGACCTATTATAAGTTGGTGGAACCTAACTGGATATTTTTTACCAAAAACTATAAATAGTTTTTGAAGGAGAAGTTTCAAGATTAAATGATAAACCTGATGCGTAAAACATTCGAGCCGCCAACTTGTCGGTATTTTTTTGATTAGCAACACCAAAAGACTTCTCCAATGTTCCACCAATGGAACCTTTTTTCTTTTTCAGTTGTGATAAATCTGAACTTTCTGGTAGAGATACATAATCTGCCTTTTTCCTTGCATCCAATTGTATAATTAATTTTTTCTTTTCGGCTTTTTCATTCCCTATCTTATATGTAACATATCTCATGACTTATTTCTTTACATATTGCAACTCCTTGATTGAAAAGCTTTAGATGATGTGCTTTTACTTTAGAATATTAACCCATAACGTTTTTATTGCAGAAGTTTCATGATCATACTCTATTTTCTCAACCGTTAGGAGCAACCATTAGAACCTTAACACGGTGCCATAAAGGTTTGTCATTAAAATAAGATCCAACACTTTTTGTTGGCCTCAAAATACTCTTTCCTTTTTATTTTTAAGTCATTGTTGATTATGCCAAGGAAGAGTTAAGAAATTCTATTTTATTTTTTTGCTATGAAAGATGAAGGGATATGGGTTTTGTTGGTCTTTTGGTAAGTTTGCAGAGAAAGTTGGTGAGGAAAAGACTTTTTTTTACTTCTCAATAAATAAAAATTATTAACAGTATACTATTGGACTTCTGGCTAACTACATTCGCAAGAAATATCTATTTGGATGATAAAGACATAAAGTGACTTTTGTGATAATTGGCATGTATCTTCTTTATTTGATCATTTTAATTTAAATTTTTATGTCTAATAAAAATATAATTTTGGCCCAATTTATGTGACACGATTTTAATTTTAAGAGTTAAATAATTTAATTTTGACCGTAAATTTAGACATGAAACTTAAAATTCAAAATAATATTACTTTAATCATAACTAGTTACATATGATGGTGTATATATATTACTATCAATAAATTGGTTAGAACAAAGTCGATTACTTTGAATTGAATATATCATTATATTTGAAGTTCTTGATAGTTCAATAGTCATATTGATAGCAAAAATCAAATGATATAACAAGACGTGATCCCTAATAAAATATATTGTCATCAATTAAATTAGTCTAATAAAGTCGATTGTTACTTCTAATCTAACATATAATTATATTTCAAGTATTTTGATAGCGATCTCGATTGAATTTTAGGCTAACTAGAGCAAAAGATAATTTTTTGAGGCAAAGGTGCAATTTCGAACAAGGTCCACGACACCTCCGCATAGTGGACCTAAACTTAATTTTGGTTTTAACATTTTTGATGGGGTTAGAAATTCAATCAAAAAAATTTTGTAAAGAAAAAAGAACTGGGAGGGACCAGGTTTGCGACGAGAACCTGGTTCACCACAGTTCAAAATTTTTAATTTTTAAGAGAGGCATTCCAGACCTTTTTGTCACCCCTCCTAAACTTAATTCACAACTGATATAGATCATTTTCAACCTAAAAAGAGTTCAAAACCCATTCCTAAGTTCTTTACATGTTGTAACTAAAAACTTTGAGTGAAAAAAAGGAGAAAAGACTAAGGTTCATGTGATTGGAGCAAAAATTCTTGTGAATGGATTGTCATTCTTTCTCTCAGGTATGTAAGGTTACATAAAGCATTGGATTGAGTTCGTCTACGCGCCCTTTCCTCTAAATAAGTCGAATTGGTGCATAGAAATTGAGTAGGAAGATTTCCTAATCCTAATTTTTGAGTTGTTTATATTTATTTTGAGTCTTCATGCGTATTTATAAACTAATTGATAGATTTACATGCTAGTTACATAAGATTGGAGTATTAAGTTACATTTGTAAATATGAACCCTAAATTGCACCATTCTATCAAATACTTGTTGCATTGACTAAATTGAAATGGTGATTAAGAATGTTTAGATTGAGTAAATTGAGTTTGACTAGAGCATAATGAGCATATTACATACCTATATATGATGAGAATATTACATATGTGATGAACATGCCTGATTGGAGTCTAAATGATCGTTTGAGTTAGAGTCTTGAATGATTTGATGAGCCTTGATAGTAGGCACGATTGATAGTTCTAATTGATCTATTTGTTGATGGATTGAATGAAGTTTGATTGGAGTTAATATAAAGAGTTGATTGATATGAGTATGTTGAGTCTTGAGAGGAGTATTGAGCATTGAGATGGGCACGAGTAAGTAACAACACTAACCCATAAACAATGTTGTCAGCATAGGATTGGGGATATGCCTCTTATGTCCCAAAAAGGTGGACATTGATTGTGGATCCAGATTAGTTTGAGCATCCCTTACCTTGCAAATATTGAACAACTATGGAAATGAAAGTGCAAACCTTATATCATCACCAACTCATATGTGATAGTTGTCGGTAAGAGAAACTCTTGGATTGTGCATAAATGATTTGACTAAGTTGCATGTTAGAGTTGATTTAGAAGCATTATTTTACTATAAAAACCTTGCATCCTTTACTGAGTTGAGTTATGAATTGTTGAGTTTATTGATTAAGCTGATTGGTTGATTTGTCTCTGAGTCTTACTTGTTTCTATAGCCATCTTACATACCAGTATATTCAATGTACTGACGTCCATTTGGACCTGCATCATTTTATGATGTAGATACAGGTGATAGAGGCCTTCAGCAAGCGCACCATTGAAGTAATATTCTTTCTTTCTAGATTGTGGTAATCCCTTTCTATTCTCGGAGAAGTTATTTTATTTCCCTCACTGATGAGTACTTACTTTTGAGGTAGCCCGAGTCTTATCTTAGAACCTTCTAGACTTGGATAGCGGCTTCATAGACATTGAGTGGAGATAATCTATTGTTAATTATTTTTCAACTCTTGTTCATTGGAAAGTATTACCTGTATAAAAACTTAGTTATTTGATTTATTTCAGTCTTTTCCTGAGTATTCTTCTTCCGTTATTGAGTGTGATATGATAATGAGACTAGGTGGTTCTCTTGGAGAATCTACAACGGTTCTTCAAGTGTCGGTCACGCCAAGAGTACCCTCTCGGGACGTGATAAACTTGGTATCAAGCACAGAGTTCAAGTGTCCTAAGGTGTCTATTAAGTCATGTCTAGTAGAGTCTTGTTTATGGGTGTGTTGTATACCACACTTTATAAGAAAAAGGCTATAGGTCAATAGGAATGGTTACACTTCTTTTGTATTTTGAGTTCGTGCAATAGAGTTTAACTCTATTAAAGTATCTATCTTATTCGTGCATTACGCATTTACAGATCATACCTCCTAAGTATATCGTCACCCAAAGAGACGTCTCAACCACAAACACTGAAAATCCCCCACCAGAAGTGCCTACTCAAATAGGGACAAGAGAACAGGGTCGACGTGCAAAAGCTACTAGGGCTCCATGATCACACCCAAATTACACCTCCCAATTGAAGTATAAGAGGTTGTTGTACAAATATAAAATCTAACAACGGCTAGGTTTAATCCTACGAGAAATATGGTCTACACTTGGAATAATTAAAGAAACATTGAGAAATTAATCAACTTATTTCATAAGGGGGTTTTATGATGTAATAACAATAAACAAAATCTATTCTTGTGACAATCAAGATGTAAGTATTATGAAATCAGTGAGAGAAGATAAGTAGGGTATTGTGTTCCCTATGAATTCCTAGCGGAGTATAACCTCATAATTGTAACCTCTTCTAGTGTGTAGCATGCACAACTAGTAAGCTATGTTAACCTAAGTCCTTGGGTCGGCAAACATATGAATTTTACCACGCAACTTGGACCGTCTATGAGTGTCGCATTACTAAGCCTTATCCTGGTCCTAGTTTAGCTATCCCTTGGGCCGTTTAAATCAATTAGATGAGCGTAATCATGTCAAATCTTGTTATTTATCCTTTTTATCATTCACTTCCCCCTTGGACCGATGAGAAAGAATAAGGCAAGTACTAACATTGGTCATCCATTAACAAGCAATTAAAATAAAGAGATAAATAATACATGCATGCACACTTTCAAAGAATTACAAATTATTTGGTTTTTACTTTGTTAGATCTTCATCATTCCCACAACCCTAGTTGTGAATTGAGCTACTCATATTTGTTGTGTTAGATAAAATCATGATTGATGTTTGAATAATTCAGAACTTACAATGAAAAATTGAAGAAACAAAATCCAAAATCTCCACGTAGATCACAACACAAAAATCAAAAATCCAAACGTAAGAACACAAGTGTTTTTGTCTCCCAAAACTCTAAGCATAAACTCAAAAACTAATAATAAAGTGTTCTCTAATGTTCTCCACTGGTCTACACATCAAAAATAAATAAAAACCCTATATATAAATATTAGAAACCAAATCCTAAACTGGTAAGAAAAACTGGATTGGAGACCAATCACGACCCAAATACGGTCCATGAATGAATCCAGGCTAGGTTGTGTGAATGCAATCCAAATCTGAACCGCTCAAAACCCGAATAACGACCAGACCAGAATTCGAACCGCTAGAAACCCCAATAATGACCCGACCCGAAATTGAACCACTTGAAACCTGAATAACAACCCGACACAAATTCGAACCACCACTAGTACATTTAGTGATCGACCCGAATCCAAACCGCTCGAAACCAGACCACCAACCCGACACAAATTTGAACTACTCGAAACCCGAATAATGGGACCCGAATACTAACCGCTCGAAACCCGAATAATGAGTCGACCTGAATTCGAATCGCTCAAAACCTGAATATTGACCCAACCCGAATCTGAACCGTTCGAAACTTGAATAATGACCTGACCCAAATTCAAAATGCTATAAACTCAAATAACGATCTAACCTGAATCTGAGCCACCTTCAAACCACTCGAAACCCGAGTAACAACTTGACCCGAATTTGAACCGCTCAAAACCCAAAATACCAACCCGACCAGAATTTGAACCACTCAAAACCCGAATATCGACCCGACCCTAATCAAAATCGCTTGAAACTCGAATAACGACCCGATACAAATCCGAACTGCTCAAAACAGCAATAACAATCCAACCCAAAGCCAAATCGCTTGAAACTCGAATAACGACCTGACCCGAAATCACACCGCTCGAAACCCAAATAACGACAAAATCCGAATCCAAACCGTTCAAACCTTGAATACCGACCTGACCCAAATCAGAAACGCTCGTAACCCGAATAGTAACCCAATTAAAACTCAAACCCATTCAAAACCCGGATATAGTAACCTGAAATTGAACCCGAAGTAAATCCAAATAGTAACCTGAACGAGTTTGCTAACCCGAACAGGATCAAAACCCGAAAGGTTTGAAACTCGAATGGGTGTAAACCCGAACGGGTTCAAAACCTGAATCGATTTACTAACCCAAACAGGTTTGAAACCCGAATGGTATTGCTAACCCGAATGGGTTTAAACCCGAATAGTACCCCATACCCGTTTGAAATCCGAATAGTAACTCGAACCATAACGATGAACCCAAATAAAAAATGAACATGTTTGAAAGCCCAATAGTAACCCAATTAAAACCTGAAGGCATGCATTGATATTTGAGTTTTAGAAACTTAACAAGGTTTTGCATCTTCTTCCCTCCATTCTTTAAATAAGATTGGTGATCGAAACAACCGACCAAATCCTTTGGCCCAGCATCTGGATGAAGTTTATGAAAACATCTCACATCTTGTTCATCCTTATCATAGAGTCTCAACATTTTGTTCACATTAGACTACATATATATATATATATAGAAAAAACAAGTCAACTTGTTATCTTTTTTATTCGGAGAGACAGAAGCAAGAACAATACCTGAATGGCTTGCTCATCCTTAAGAGAAAGAGAACTTGTACCATAAACTTTAATGACAAGATGATCCTCTCCAAGAGGTTGTAACAATTATAGTAACACGTATAGTAACCCTGGCAAAACCCAAATAGTAACCCAGTACAAACCCAAATAGTAACCCGGTCCTAACCCGATCCATGAACCTATTTCAAACCCAAATAGTAACCCATTTCTAACCCAAATAGATTCTCAACCCGAGCTAAAAAATGATGTATTCCACGATAAACTGAACCTAAAAAAAAAGAACTCCACGAACCCGTTTCAACCCGAATAGTAACTTGTTTCTAACCCGAATCGATTCTCAACCCAAGCCAAAAAATTATGTATTCCACGATAAACTGAACCTAAAAAAAATGAACTCTACGAACCCATTTTAAACCCAAATAGTAACCCATTTCAAACTGGAATAGTAACCCATTCCGAACCTGAATCGATTCTCAACCCGAGCCAAAAAAATGACGTAATCCATGATAAATTAAACCTAAAAAAAAAAAGAACTCCACGAACTCATTTCAAACCCGAATAGTAACCTATTTCTAACCCAAATCAATTCTCAACCCGAGCCAAAAAAATAACGTATATCATGATAAACTGAACCAATAAAGAAAAAAAAAGACGAACTCCAAGAACCCGTTTCAAACCAGAATAGTAACCCATTTCAAACCTGAATAGATTCTCAACCCAAGCCAAAAATATTATGTATTCCATGATAAACTGAACCTGAGAAAAAAAAGACGAACTCAACGAAACTCGTGTCAAACCCGAATAGTAAACCGTTTGATACCCAAATAGTAACCCATTTCAAACTCGAATAGTAACCCGTTAAAGGTTTCAGTTTATCGTGTTTCAGGTATTAGGTTTATCGGTTTTATGGGTTCAGGTTCAGGTTCATGAGTTTATGGGGTTTCAGGTTTATTAGGTTCAGCTTCATAAGGTTTCACGTTTCAGGTTTATTGTTTTGGGTTTCAGGTTCAGGTTTTAGATTTTTTTTTATAGGGAACAGACCTATGCCAAGAGGTCCCCACCCTCTTGAACGGCCAGGAGTTGAGCTTAACAAGCCCATGAGAAGGAGGGTACCAACACACCTTGGTGATCTTTACATCATGAGTACTCTTCTCAGCCATATCCACCAGATCAGCCCAATTCATAGGCCAAGGAATATAAGGAAAAGCAACAGTAAGCAGACTCCACAGATCCTTTAGGATGGCAAACTTGACTCTTTTATTGCTAGATTTCTGCCCACCATACTTACATGCACACCTATTTTTCCATAAGTGCCAACAAACAAAAATAGGGACTGCCTGAAGGATTAATTTATGAGCACCATTCCTTCTTTTAATAGCCCCCCATTTCAAGATGATATGTTTTAGATTAAGAACACAGCAGTCCACTCCAAAAGCAGCCACAATGAAGTTCCAAATGAACTTTGCAAAGTGCCCGGAGATAAATATATGATCTATAGTGTCTCTACCAGGCTTGTAACAACAAAATCAATCTGTAGGTTGCTGTCCAAAAATAATAAGCTTTTCATTTGTAAGTAATTGCTTCTCATAGCTCTCCACATATGAAAAGAGCATTTAAAAGGAACCATTTTGTGCCAAATAAGGTTATCAATAACTGACTGGCTTCTCTTTTCCCTTATAAGATTCCAGGCACAGGAACAAGAGAATCTGCCATGGCTGTTCAAAGTCCAGACTGCTTTATCTGGCTTACCTGCAATGCACAAAAATTTGTGAGATAAAATAGAAGGAACAAGGAGGGGAGGGGCTACCTGCAAAACCTTATCAATATCCCATTCCCCATTGTTGAAGAAATCAACCACCCTAATATTATTCAGGCTTGAAATACCAACAGTATGATGAGCAAGCGGGCCAACACCTAACCAATTGTCCCACCAAAAGTATGTTGTCCCTGAACAGATTTTACATTGAATATGAGGTTCCATCTTTGGTCTGTTTTCAAGCATTTTATCCCAAATCCGAGACTGGCCTGTATTCCATTTTTTGACAGTTGGATTAGCTCTCTGGCAATATCTTGTCATCATGAAATTCCCCCATAAAGATCTTTTAGTCCTAAAAACCCACCAGTGTTTACATTGAAGAGAAGTAGCAACATCAGACAACTGTTTAATTCCAATACCCCCCCTCCTGCACAAGAAAACTAAGATTCTTCCAAGAAGCCCAATGGTACTTCTTTTTATCATTTCTCCACCCCCAGAAAAACTCAGCTATCAAACCTTGAACCTACTTAATAGTAGTATTAGGGGGTACAACAACAGAAAGTAAATGAATAGGCATAGACTGGAGAACATGCTTCATCACAACAACCCTCCCACCATAGGATAACATCTTAGCCTACCACACATTGATTCTGGCTATAATTTTGGAGATCAACTTAGAATAGAAAACAATCCTTTGCCAACCCAAGTAAATGGGACAACCAAGATAGGTCATGGGACAAGCCTGCTGCCTAAAACCAGTCAATCTTTTGATCCTTTTCACAGTTGTCGCAAAAGCACAATCAGGAACCATGAAGTGGCTCTTTTTCTTATTAATTAGTTGCCCTGAGACCTTTTCATAAGTATCCAAAGTTAACATAATCAGCTTCAGGGAATTCCTTCTACCAGTAGTAAAAATAAAGGTTTCAGATTTCAAGTTTCAGGTTTTGGGTTTCAAGTTCAGGTTCAGGTTTCAGGTTTCAGATTTATGATTTAGTTTAGTTTAGTTTAGGTTCAGGTTCAGTTTCATAGGTTTCATGTTTCAGGTTTTGTAAAATTTGACCGGGGGTCGGCATGGCATGGGCAACTGCCAGCGTGCCAAGCGCCCTGCACGACATCGGTCGAGCGCACGCGCGCGAGGGGCTTCGGCAAATGGCGTCCTTGAAATACGCATGGGATTGGAAATCCAAAAATACCGCAAAGTTACTCTCAAAAATTCAAGTCACCTGGAGTTTTAAATTGCCTAAATCGGAGTTGAAATGTCCCCGAAATCGCAACGCAAAGTTGAGACAAGGCATGGCCAACAACTGCAAAATAGCAGGTAAAACGGAAATATCACCAAAAATATCTTAATCGAATCAAAAATCTAAAAATAGCGCGGCATTCCTTGCAAAAATGTGAGTCACGTGGAGCTTTGAATTGCCTAGATCGGAGTTGAAACCCTCCCAAAATCGCGATGCAAAGTCACAAATTTTTAGGCGCCCGAAAATGTGACCAGCAGCTAAAAACAGGGATGTAGAAAATAATACGGATGGGATTGGAAATTCGAAAACACCATGGTGTTTCTCAAAAAATTCTAGTCACGTGAAGTTTTGAATCACCTAGATCGAAGGTAAAATTCCCCCGCAATCAGGAGGCAAAGGTGCAGCTTCAGGCCTACAAAACACCTTGCAGAGCACTCAAACTACAAACGGCCATAACTTTCACCTTGGTTGTCCATTTGGGACGTATTTTTTTTGTTTTAGGGTAGCTCAACGAGATGAATGCAACCCATACAGTTACACCGTCTGGCACCTTTGAAACACTGGCCCTTTTCACGAAACCTTATCTATGGCTCATAGATTGGACTACTAGTTATGGTATTCCTTGTACACTGAGACTTCTATTTTTCTACTTCTCGAGCCTCAACAAGACTATGGATCATGGAATGATCCACGATCCGTCTTGTTAATCATCAATCCATCATCAGAAAAATTCCCAAATTTTTAATCAAAACTATGAACACCCACCTACAGCTCGTAGATCAGACCACGGCCCGTAGATGGTCTCATAAATGGCCAAATCTATGAAAAAACAACAGTCTTCACAAAAACTCCCTGAATAACCAACACAAAACACACATCAAATCTACTAAAAATTGTTAGAGCACATATAAAATTTTAAGTTTAAAGCATCAAAAGTGTTTTATTTTAGCGACACATCACTTCTCAAACGCCACTTACCCCGCCAACTCCCACTTCAGAGGTTGCTTTTAGGGAAGCCATTACCATGCTCACCCAGCTTGTGGCCTACCAAAGTGGAAATCGAACTTCACAGACTCCTAATTCTAGCTCCCATGAGTCGACTGTTACAATAAGGCTTTCGAATTATTTGAGGATGAACCTACCAATCTTCATAAGGTCTAAGGTTTAGAAAGACCCCTACATTGATGAGATGTGTAAAGTATTGAAAGTCATGCATGCGACTGAGATCGAAAGAGTTGAACTTGCCTCCTACCAGCTTAAGGATGTGGCGAATGTCTTGTACAACCAATGGGAGGAGGTTTGAGGTGAGGATGTTGAGCCTACCATGTGGAGTGAGTTTTTAGAATTCCTTCCTTGACCACTTCTTTCCTTGGGAGTTGAGAGAGGCAAAGATTGAGGAGTTCATGAACATGAAACAGGAAGGGTTGGATATCAAAGAATATAGCCTTAAGTTCATCCAGCTATCCAGGTAGGTATGCTCTAGAGATGGACTAGGACATGATGGCAAAAATGAGGAATTTCAAAAATGGCTTGGGCAAGCATGAGAAAAAGGAGTGCAAAGCGACATTGTTGATTCCAAGTATGGACATCTCTAAGCTTATGGTCTATGCACAAGAACTTGAGGAGGATAAGAAAAGGGATAGGGAGGAGAATTTGAGCAAGAAGGTTGTAATAACCCCCAGTTTAGGATCCCTGAGTACAGAAAAGTTGTGCAGAAAAGTGACTTGGATTCAGGTTTACGGGGTCATTTACGGCCCATAGGTGTACTTACGGCCCATAAGTTGGGTTCGTGAATACAAACTTCAGGAAAAGGAAAACATTTTCAAGTGTGGGGTAACCTATATACCAAGTAATGACCTATAGGTGGTTTCATGAGTGGGACCCAAAACATGAATGAAATTTAGAGTTTGCTAAAGGGTGACTCATGAGGTATTAGACGGCCCATAGGAAAGGGTACGGCCCGTATCAAGATTCCGTAGTTTTGGGTCTAGAAAAGTTAGTTTTCAAGAATTTTCAGAGATGTCATCAGACGAAGGGACTTACGGCCCGTGGAATGACTTACGGCCTGTAATCGAGGACCCGTAAGTAGAGTCTGGCAGTTTTTAATAAAGGGCAGTTTGGTCATTTCTGACCTTTCTATTCCTAAACTGTGTCTTTTTGGGGATGGAAAAGGGGCCATATATCAGTTTCTAAGCCCTAATCTCTTCATTCATTTCCTCATTCTTTACTCTCAAATTTTAAAGCAAGAAAAAGGCTCACAAGATAACGCAAGACAAGAACTAAGGATTCCAATCCTTCCTCAATCTTATAAGTTTGTTTCTCTTCAGTTCTTCCAAGATATGTGAGCTCATTTATGGGTAACCCTTCACCCATAAAGTCCATTTTAAAGTATTTCACCTTTTTTAAAGTTCCTTTAAGATATTGTGCATATTTTGATGATTATATGATGTTTTAAGCTAACAAATGGAATTCATGATATCCTATGCTTATTTTACTAAGTATATATGCATGTTTGAGCTAATGATGATAACCACATGTTGGTTTTTATGTTGATGAAGTGTGGGCATTTTGATGGTCCTTTAAAAGAGAAATTTCTTTATGATCTATGTGATTTATGTTTGTTCCATTAAAAAAGTAAAGCCCACCTAGTTTTCAAGTATTTCTTTCTATGAATTATGATTATGATTAAGGCATTAATGAAGAGCTTCAAAGTTGAGTTTATCAAAATATATAAATATGATAATAAATTCCCTAAAGGATGTTTAAGAAAGATTTCTAAGTTTTGAGCTACTCCTATTGATTTCTACTAATGATTCAAAGATATATTTTAAAGTTTCAGTGGAATGACTTGGCACTGAGAGGACTAGAGATTGGGACTCATTTTGTTAGTTAAGGCATAATCCCTTGAAGCTAAATCTCAGATATCCCTAACTATGTGTCACCGACTGAGCCCTTGTAGGCTACGCTAGTAGATCCACGTAGGCCCTAAGGTTATGAAAGATGCAATTGCAAAGTTAATATGTTTGGATATCTTCCTTGGCAAGAAGATTCTCCTTTTCCCAATGGAAGGAGTGCATTGGCCCTTTCCCAATAGAAGGAGTTCATTAGATTCCATCTAGTAGCTCATATGGTCTTATTGTCGGTTAAGCTCTATTCCCACAAGTATATGATTCTATGATGTGATTTCGTACTTATGATTTCTCATGCATTTACTCTCATTCATATTGAGCTATGCTATTATTTAATGTATAAGTTTACATTGATCTCACTTACTATGTATATGTTATAATTATGAATGATGGCATTACAATTTCACACATTGCATTGCATCTCACATACTTAGTACATTCCAAAAGTACTAACGCATATTTAGCCTACATGATTTAACCATGTAAGGACAGGCACTCCTCCACTAGCTCGTGGCTAGTAGTTGGCGTTCAAGACTAGCATTCTATTTGTGGTGAGCCCTTAGTTCAGGACTCTTCCACTTTTCATTTTGTCATGTACTCCTTAGTTATTTAAGACGATATATTTGTGGTCCTTTTGAAGCTTTTACTTTCTATATTCATTTGATGGGTGTCACGACCTGGACCTAAGGCCTAGCTGTGACACGGTGAATGTGACACCTGAAGCTATTCCACCCAAGCCTTGTGTTCATATCATAAGCATTCAAAAAGTAAAATAAGTATACATAAGAGAATAATCAAGCGGAAGTATATAAACATAAAAGGTCATAGTTCCCACAGGGAACATATATCCATCCATAGTCCAAATCATGCCTCTACGGCATAGATCTTGTCAAAGACTGGCACATAGCTTACTAGCTTACCCTCAAGATGTACATCAAAATAAAATAGAAGGTAAAGTCAATAGATAAAATAAAATATCATAGGGTTCGTTCCCAGAGCATGGGAACTCACCAATAGATCTTCAAGCTCGATGTCCAAAACTAGCCACGAAATGGAATGGCCTCCTCGTCGTCCGACCCTACATATTTGGGTCATATAGATAAAGAAGCAAGTGTTAGTACATAGAATGCACTATGTATGCAGGTATGCCATGAATTAAAGGAAATCACAATAATATAAATATGCATAATCATCATTTATAGAATGAGGTACAATATGTGTGAGCATGCATGTTTAAAATCATATGAGGAAGCATCTTGAAAATCCATAAAACGTCAGTATATACATATGTTAGAATAAGACCACAACTGATATTCATAACACCATGCAGACTATTACATGAAATCTCGATGTTCACTCTTATCGAGTTAAGAGAAGTCTACTTTGTCAAGGAAAACTCTAGTCTCACCCTATAGGCTTTATCCTATTATGGTGAGAACCATCATTTTTACTCCACCCGTTAGGCTTTATCCTAACATGGTGAGTATCCATTAAAAACTAGATGGATCCATTGGCATTCCTTTAAGGCATAAAAATATGAACATCATTCTCATGGTGGCACATAGTTATGGGACTACGGTATATACCAAAGCCCTCTCGGTGCTAAGTCATATCCCACAGAATACTTTAAATCATGCATATATATATAACTTTCAACATAGTTCATACTTCATTAAAATCATGCTTTCATAATTCATAAAGAGTCATCATAACTTTCATGAAACATTATATCATAAAAATAGTCCATTACTTTTACTTTCATCATGGTGTGGGTAGATATTGCTACCTTAACATCATCATAAACAATTAGGGTTTTCATTATCCTTTTCAACATAACATCATCATAGTTTTGATATCATCATCATGGTCATAAAATATGCTTTTACATATTTGAAATCATAATCATGGAACTCCATAGCTTTATCATAAGAGACTAGGATTAAGTGTGGGCTCATGAGAAATGGAGTCAAAATCATACAATTGGATAGAACTCGTAGAAAAAATATGCAATTAAATTGATTTGAATATTAGTAAAGGAACCAACATCAAATCATTAAGCCCTAATCATTCATATTTTAAAATCATATACTTTTGCTTGAAAATTATATACAACATAGAATTCATCATAATTCATGCATAATTAGTCTTAATCATCATGTAGAAATCATAATTCATGCATTAGGAATCATAGCTTAAAAGCCAATAAGAATTCATCATAAAACTTTGATAAAACAAAGTTTTGGATTGGGCTTCATGGATGAGACTAATCCATGAATGAAGCCCTACATACCTCAAGTAGAATCCCTAAAAATTGAGGTGAGAAATCTGAAAAAATCCTTAGTCAACCTTCAGCTTTGGCTTCAATGGAACCCTTGACTTAGAGAGAGAAATATTGGAAACTTTTGGGACAAACATTGAGAATTAAAGTCTTTGAATGAATTAGCAATAGTTCTTATAAGTGCTAGATCAGTTAGGGTAGATAAGAAGACCAAATTGAAAGAGTCAAAAAGGTCCTTCATTAAAAATTGTCGAAGTCATCCATGAGACCCCTCTCACGGATCGTAGAATGACATACGGCTCATAGACAATCTCGTAGACTAGGGTGTCACAAAAGTTCAGCTGCTAGAATTCCCCATGAGTGCACACACGGCTCATAGAAACACACAGGGGTCGTAGAGTCCTTCGTAACATGCTTCCTTCCATAAATAGATTTTTGGTTCCTTTAGGCTCTTTTCCACGATACCAATCTACGAGTCGTAGAATATTTTACAGCTCGTCTGTTACCTTGTAGTTGAGTTCCAGTGACCCCTTAAATTTCCATCTTTTCTTAGCAGTTTCCACGAGGTCACCTATGACCCGTGGATTACTTTACGGGTCATAGATGGGATCGTAGAGTTGAACCTTCAGGGATTTTCTACCTTCACTTTTTTTCCAAGATTAAAAACATGAGGGGTGTTACAATATCTCCCCTTTGGGATCATTCGTCCTCGAATGAGACAAGATTAGCTTAAATGGAGTACAAACATGGTCCTCATCATAGCAAAATGCAAAAATGCAACTTAATCATCATTTTCATAAAATCATCAAACTCATGCATCAAATATCATTCAAAAATAGTTTCATGATCATGCATGCATGCAACTTAGGAAAAGTTACGCATTTATGAAATTTCAAAGGAATAGTTCGCATTAAGTACCTTAAGCATGAGTAGAAGGAAAGAGATAAGGGTATTGTTCCATCATATCCGCCTCAGCCTCCCATGTAGCACTTTCACTTTGTTAGTTTCTTCAAACACCTTGACGAATGCAACTTCCTTGTTCCTCAATCTTTTCACTTGTCGATCCAAAATCTCAATCGATACTTTCTCATAAGTCAAATTTTCTTCAATAGTCACATTATCCAATAGGACAATATCATTAGGATCACTCATGTATTTCCTTAGCATAGAAACATGAAACACCGGATGAACCATAGTTAATTCCACAGGCAAATCTAGCTCATAAGCTACGTTCCAAACTTTCTTCACTATCTCATAAGGTCCCAAATATCTAGGAACGCATCACTCCTTTCATTAGGAAAACTTTCAAATATACCCAATCACCCTCATTAAATTCTAATTCTTTTTCTCACATCAGCATATGATTTTTAATGACTTTGAGCAGCCTTCAATTTTTCTCTTATGACTTTCACCTTCTCCAAGCATCAAGTACTAAATCTAGTCCAATAAGGGACATCCCTCCCATTTCAAAGCATCCCACTGGTGCACTACACCGCCTATCATATAATGCTTCAAATGGAGCCATAGCAATGCTTGAGTGAAAACTATTATTGTACGCAAACTCAATTAGTGGTAGGTGATTAACCCAACTTCATTTGAAATCAAGCACGCAAGCTCTTAACATGTCTTCCAATGTTTGTATGGTCTTTTTGGATTGTCCATCCATTTGAGTATGAAATGTGGTGCTTAGCTTTACCTTCGTACCAAGACCCTTTTGAAACGATTTCAAAAAATGAGAAGTAAATTGGGTACCTCTATCTGATATGATGGACAATGGCACTCTATGCATTTTACCAACTCATGAATATAGACCTTAGCATAATCTTTAGCACTATAAAAAGTCTTCACTAGTAAAAAATGGGTTGTTTTCGTCATTTTATCCACAATCACTAATACTGAGTCAAATTTCTTTCGAGTCTTTGGCAAACCTGTAAAAGAGTTATTCACTGTTTCCTATTTCCAAGTTGGTAGTTCAATATCTTTGATCAAACCATTGGGCCTTTGATGTTCTACCTTTACTTGTTGACAATTGGCATATTTCATCAAATACCTTGCTATGTCTTTCCTCATGCCATTCAAACTATACACTTCTATTAAATCCATATACATTTTGGTGGATCCTGGATGAATATATTACTTGGAATTATGAGCTTCATCAAGTATCTTCTCCCTTAGTTCCTCCACATCGAGTACACACAATCATCCTTGATAACGCGATACTCCATCTCCTCCTTGTGAAAAGGCTTCCACCTTCTTATCAATCACTAACTTCTTTAACTCAACCAATGAAGAATCCATATCTTGCTTTGCCTTAACTTCCTCACACAAAGATGCTTTTGACCCATTTGGTATCAACATTTCACCACTACTCAAATTGTTCACCCAAATAGGATAAATGGTGTAATTATTTAACCAACTCTCTATTACCACTCTCAACATATGCTACCCATGGACACTCTACTCAACGTGTCGGCCACACCATTAGCTTTACTGGGGTGATACATCACACTCATATCATAATGTTTCAAAAGTTTCATCCAACTCTATTGCCTTAAATTTAGGTCCCTTTAGCTAAACACATAATGTAAGCTCTTATGGTTGGTGATTATATCAACATGGACTCTGTAGAGGTAGTGTCACCAAATCTTTAATGCAAATACAATTGCCAGCAACACAAGATTGTGTGTTGGTTAGTTCTTTTCATGCACCTTTAACTATCTTGAAGCATAAGCAATGACATTCCCAAGTTGCATCAATACATAACCCAAGTCTATATGTGAGGCATCACAATACACCACAAAACCTTCTGAACCTTCAAGCAATGTCAAAATAGGAGTAAATGTAAGACGATCCTTCAACAATTAGAAACTCCTTTCACATTCTTCAGACAATTGGAACCTTACCTTCTTTTGGGTCAACCTAGTCAATAGGGAAGCAATACAGGAAAATCCCTCAATAAACCTTCTATA
The DNA here is from genome assembly GCA_038996855.1 of Solanum aculeatissimum. NCBI lineage: Eukaryota > Viridiplantae > Streptophyta > Magnoliopsida > Solanales > Solanaceae > Solanum > Solanum aculeatissimum. Next base: position 58,381 of record JBCEWC010000057.1, on the reverse strand, counting down.
GTAACCAGACAAAGCAAGAAAACTTCCAATATCGGATAGAGACAATGCTTTAGGCCAATTCTTCACCGTTTCTATTTTCTTTGGATCAACTCTAACACCATCACCCGAAATAATGTGACTAAGGAAAGTCACTTCTATTAGCCAAAATTCACACTTGCTAAACTTGGCAAAAAGTTGTTTATCTCTCAAAGTTTGCAACACAATCCTCAAATGGTCTTCATGATCTTTCACCTCTCTTAAATAAACCAATATATCATTATGAACACCACCATAAACATATCCAAAAATGGTTTGAAGATCCTATTCTTCATATCTATAAAAGTAGCAAGGGCATTTGTTAGTTAAAAAGACATAACCAAAATTTTAAAATGACCATACCAAGTTCTTAATGTTGTCTTTGCAATATCATCATCCTTTACCCTCAATTGGTGATATCTGAACTACATATCAATCATAGAAAAATATCTTGCACCTAGAAGTTGATCGAATAGGTCATCAATCTTCGGAAGTGGATTTTTGTTTTTTGATGGTTACCTTATTTGGTTGCCTATAGTCCACGCACATCTAAAGTGAACTATACTTCTTTTTTACAAATAATACGGGAGCACCCCATGGTGACATACTAGGCCTTATGAACCCTTTATCAAGAAAGTCCTTTAACTGCTCCTTCAATTCTTTCAATTCTGCCAGGGCCATACGGCACGGAGGTATAACTATAGGTTGGGTGTTGGGCAAAAGATCAATACCAAAATCAATTTCCCTTATGGGAGAAAGACTGAGTAAATCATCAGAAAAAACATCAGGAAACTTGTTTACTATAGGGACTGAATCAAGAGAAGGAACATGAGACCCAGCATCTATGATTCAAACAACATGATATAGATAACCTTTAGAGATAATTTTCATGGCTTTCACATAAGAGACAAACTTCCCTTTGAACATAAAATTTGTTCCCTTACATTCAAGAATAGGCCCATTAGGAACTTGAAATGTGACTTTACGAGTTCTACAATCATTGGAAGCATAGGATACATGCAACCAATTCATATCAAGAATAACATAAAAATCGGTCATGTCTAGCTAACCTAAATTGCATGCTAAAACTTTATGCAAGACCGACATGGGACAGTTTTTATAGACTTACTTGGCTAGCATTGACTCATCAATAGGAGTATAAATAGAATAAGGCTCTAGCAACACTTCTGGAAGCACATCAAATTTCATGGAGACATAAGGAGTAACAAAAGACATATTTTCACCGGGGTCAAGCAAGGCATACATATCATGATCAAAAACTTTTAACATACTGGTAACCACATCGGGAGCCTAATCAACTTTTTACCTATCATGAAAAGCATAGAATCGATTACCACATAGGCCACCACCTGAGCTTGGGAACCTTGTTGCACTTGCCCATTTTGAGCCACTTGACCTTGTGGCCGACCTCTCTTACCCTTGTTAGTCACATAGGGACAGTCAGCAATCTTGTGTCCTACATTTCCACACCCAAAGCATGCATTGTTACCCTTTAAGCATTTACCAATATGGTTCCTCTCTCATTTAAGACACCTAGGAGGATTGGCACCACCTCTCACAACATCTCATTGAGCTTTGGTATTGGCCTCTTTTTATTTGTCAAACTTTTGAGTAGCACCCTTTGAAGACCCTTGTCCTTGTTAGAATCGGCCACTAACAGATTTAGCATAGGAGAACCCTCCATCATGGCGAGCTTTCTTGGACTCCCTTGACCTTATCTTTTGTAGTTTCTCACTCTTCACTTATTCGGCATACGTCATAAGCCTAGAGATATCCATTTCCTTGACAAGCTTAGCGGCCTTACATTCCATCTTCAAAAAATCAGACACACCCAAAATGAACTTGTTCATACGAGCCCTTGGATCGGCTACCAAAGAAGGAACAAACTTGGACAGTTTTGTGAACTTGAGGACATATTCCCTCACATTCATAACCCCTTGACTCAAACTTATAAACTCCATCACCTTAGCTTCCTGTAGTTCAACTGGAAATAAACGATCCAGGAAAGAAACTTTGAACATTTCCCAATCAATGGATCCCTCACTAACCCTTTTAGACTTCCATTGAGTGTGCCATACTTGAGCCACACCCTTGATTTGATATGTCTCCATCAACTATCTTCTCAAAAGACACTCTCATGATCTCCACTATCTTGTAGATCCCGTCGACAAACTCTTGTGGGTCCTCATCCACCTTTGAACCATGAAACTCCAAGGGATTCATTCTGGCAAAGTCTCTTATCCTCGAAGCTGGAGTAGGAGTCTTAGGAGAAGCAATTTTCAGAGCCAACATCTTGATTGTGGTCTTAAGTTCATAATTAGACACCGGGTTCGCCAGAGGGACTTGAGGAACTTGCCGAGCTATAGGAACTTAGTTTGCATCAACATTGTTTCACCTCGGCAATGGAGCACGTCGTGGAGCCATTTCTAAACACACCAAGGGACAATTATTATAACACGGAAGCTTTGAAGACACGGCATAGAGTAAACAAAGAAGTGAGGTATTGTTTCCTAAAATATTTCATAGCATCTTATTCATGGATGTGTCATGCATCACACCAATGAATAAGACTCTACTTGACGCGGCATATTGGACTCCCTAGGATGCTTTCAAACCTTGTGTTGTGATACCACTTTTGTCATGACCTGGACCTAAGGCCTAGCAGTGACACGGCAAATATGACTCCTGAAGGTATCCCACCTAAGCCTTGTTCTCATATCATAAGCATTCAGAAAATAAAATAAGCATACATAAGATAATAAGCAAGTGAAAGTAAATAAACGTAAAATGTCATAGTTCCCACAGGGAACATACATACATCCATAGTCCAAATCATACCTCTACATCATAGATCTTAGTGGGTACTAGCACATAGCTCACTAACTCACCCTTAAGATATACATCAAAAGAAAATAAAAGGTAGAGTCTCAAGATAAAACAAAATATCATAGGGCTTGTTCCCGGAGCATGGGAACTCACCGATAAATCTTCAAGCTCAATGTATGGAACTAGCCACGAAATGGAATGGCCTCCTTGTCGTCTGACCCTACATGATTAGGGTCATGTAGATAAAGAAGCATGTGATAGTACATAAAACGCACTAAGTATGTAGGTATGCCATGAAGTAAAGGACATCACAATAATATCAATATGCATAATTATCATCAATAGAATGAGGTATAATATGCGTGAGCATGCATGTTTAAAATCATATGAGGAAGCATCATGAAAATCCATAAAACATAATTACATACATATGTGAGAATAAGGTCATAAATTACATTCATAAGACCATGTGGACTATTACATGGAATTCCGATGTTCACTCTCATTGAGTTAAGAGGAGTCTACTTTGCCAAGATAAACTCTAGTCTCACCCTATAGGCGCTATCCTAGCATAGCGAGAATCATTATTTCGACCCCACCCTTTAGGCTCTATTCTAGCACGGTGAATTTCCATTAAAAACTAGATGGATCCATTAACACGCCTGTAAGGCATAAAAACATAAACATCATTCCTATGGTGGCACATAGTTATGGGACTACGGTATCTACCAAATCTCTCTTGGTGCTAAGTCATATCCTACGGAATATTATAAATCATGCATATATATATAACTTTCAGCATAGTTCATACTTTGTTAAAATCATGCATTCTTAATTCATAAAGAGTCATCATAACTTTCATGAAACATCATATCATAAGAATAGTCCATTAGTTTTTCTTTCATCATGGTGTGGGTAGACATCCCCACTTTAACATCATCATAAATATTTAGGATTTTCATTACCCTCTTCACCATAACATCATCATAGCTTTGATATCATCATCATGGTCATAAAATATGCTTTTACATATTTGAAATTATAATCATGAAACTCTATAGCTTTATCATAAGAGACTAGTGTTAAGTGTGGGCTCATGAGCAATGGAGTCAAAATCATGTAATTAGATAGAATTTATAGAGAAAATATGTAATTAAATCTATTTGGATTATTAGTAAAGGAACTCACATCAAATCAAATCATTAAGCCCTAATCATGCATATTTTAAAATCATATACTTTTGCTTGAAATTATATACATCATAGAATTCATCATAATTCATGCATAATTAGTCTTAATCATCAAGTAGAAATCATAATTCATGCATTAGGAATCATAGCTTAAAAGCCCATAAGAATTTATCATAAAATTTTGATAAAAAAAAGGTTTTGAATTGGATTTCATGGATGAAACTAGTCCATGAATGAAGCCCTACAAACCTCAAGTAGAATCCCTAAAAACTGAGGTGAGAAATTTAGAAAAATCCTTAGTTAACCTTCAGTTTTGGCTTCAATGGAACCCTTGACTTAGAGAGTGAAATATTGGAAACCCTTGAGAGAAACTTTGAGAATTAAAGTATTTGAATGAATTAGCAATAGTTCTTATAGGTACTAGATCGGTTAGGGTAGATAAGAAGACCAAAATGACGTAGTTTAGGACTTAAGAGGATTGAAAAAGTCAAAAAGGTCCTTCATTAAAAACTGTCGAAGTCATCCACGAGACCCCTCTCACGGACCGTGGAATAACATACGGCTCGTAGACAGTCTCGTAGACTAGGGTATCACAAAAGTTTAGCTACTAAAATTCCCCACGAGTGCACATACAGCTAGTAGAAACACACACGGGTCGTAGAGTCCTTCGTAACATGTTGCTTTCCTTAGAAAGATTTTTTGTTCCTTCAGGCCCTTTTTCACAATACCAATCTATGAATCACAGAATATTATACGGCTCGTCTGTTACCTCTTAGTTGAGTTCTAATAACCCCTTAAATTTCCATCTTTTCTTGGTAATTTTCATGAGGTCACCTACGACCCATGGATTACTTTACGGCTCATAGATGGGCTCATAAAGTCGAACATTTAGGGATTTTTACCTTCACTTTTTTTCAAGCTTGAAAACATGAGAGGTGTTATAATAGGACAAACCGTACTGATTCTGTCCATTGTGTATTAGATGGTATGTTCAAGTACAAAATGAATGATTAGTTATTCAACTTCATTTTAATGTTACTTCATTGCATAAATATCCCTTAGCCCCTTTTCCCTTATGATTTCTGCAAATGTTTTAATTCATTACCTATGAATGCTTGAGATGGCTTGGGTGAGGTGCCTTCGAGTATTTCATTCACCGTGTAACAACTAGGCCCCTAGGTCGGGTCATTAAAAAGGCTAAGTTAGTAAGGTCTGAGCCTAGCCAACATAAGTAGAGTAATAGAGATAAGTCATATTTCTAAAAGAGGTCTTCTAGTCATGCACCATCTTCAGCAAGTGTACTAACTCTGAGTAACAGGTATGATCAAAATTCCCAAGGTCTTCAGAGCACAAGGTCCTCAATCTTAGGCCAGTGTGACCAGTGGTTTAAGAGGGAAGCCACCTTGTAGGAAATATGGTAGGATGAATTTAGGAAAGTGTAGAGAGGGAGGGAACGGGTTCTAGAAGTCTGGTCAGATGAGCCACTACCAGAAGGAATATTTGATGTTAGGCAATAAGGTCAGCCTTCTACTACAACATCGCTAGATAGAGGTAATCAGAGAGGTGTTATATAAGGTACAGGCGGAGGAACAATCATCTATATACGATGGACAATTGATAGGACCATGAAATTGCACCAGATGTCGTGATGGATATACTTTGAGTCTTTATTTTTTACTGTTATGCATTGCTTGATCCGAGTGTAACTATGTCATTTGTGACACCATATGTGGCAAGTAAATTTGAGATACTTATTGAGTGTTTTCTTGAGCCCTTTTCCATTTCCACTCCTGTAGGTGAGTGCATCCTTGCTAAAAAAGTCTATAGAGATTGTGTAGTATCTATCTATAATAGGGATACCTTTGTTGATTTGATAGAGTTAGAGATGAGTGACTTCGATGTGATCGTTGGAATGGATTGGCTTTATGCCTATTATGCCACCATTGATTGTAGGACCCAAACTGTTAAATTTCAAATCCCAAACGAACTAGTCCTAGAGTGGAAAGAAAATTTCATTACGCCTAAGGGTAAGTTTATTTCTTTCCATAAGGCCAGAAAGCTAGTCTATAAAAGGTGTATCTATCACCTCGTGTGAGTTAAGACTGATAATGTAGAGTCTTTACTCTTTGAGTCAATTTTGATTGTCAACTAATTCATAGAAGTCTTTCCTAAGGATCTTCCTAGAGTCCCTCCTATCAAATTGATTTTGGGATAGATGTCCTCTAAGATACGCAACCTATTTCTATTCCGTCATATAGAATAGATCTCGCGGAGTTGAAAGAATTGAAGAAGCAATTGAAAAGATCTCTTGGATAAGGGGTTTATTAGGCCAAGAGTCTCTCCATGGGGTTATCTTGTCCTATTCGTGCGGAAGAAAGATGGTTCCCTCAGAATATGTATTAACTATCTCCAATTGAATAAGGTGACTATCAAGAATAAGTACCCCCTTCCAAGGATAGATGACCTATTCGACCAATTTTAGGGTGCCACTATTTTCTCCAACATAGACCTTAGATCAAGCTATCACCAATTGAAAATGAGAGAATGTGACATCCCCAAGACATATTTTCAAACTCAATACGGTCACTTCAAGTTTCTAGTTATGTCCTTTGGTTGACAAATGCGCCTATAGCCTTCATGGACTTGATGAACAAAGTATTTAGATAGTACCTAGACATATTCATGATTATTTTTATCGATGATATTTTGGTGTATTCTAGAGATTAGAATGAGCATACTAATCACCTTAGAATTATCTTTCAGACCCCAGGGATAGAGAGTTGTATGCTAAGTTTTCAAAGTGTAAGTATTGGGTCAAGTCTGTGGCTTTCCTGGGTCATATTGTCTCAGGCGATAGTATTTGATTGAACACTCAAAAGATTAAGGCGGTTAAGAACTGGCCTAGACCAATCTCTCCGACTGGCATAAGAAGTTTCTTGGGTTTGGCAGGCTACTACCACAGGTTTATTGAAGGATTCTCTTCCATATCCTCACATCTGACTAGGCTGACTCAGAAGAAGGTCAAGTTTAGTGGTCGGATAAATGTGAGAAGAGTTTTCAAGAGTTAAAGACCTAGTTGACTACTGCACCAGTGTTGACCTTGCCTGAAGGAACAAATGGGTTCATAATTTATTGTAATGCCTTAAGAGTAGGGTTCAGATGTGTTCTGATACAGAAAGGTAAATTTATTGCTTATGCTTTCAGATAGCTCAAGGTGCATGAGAGAAACTATCTGAAACATGACTTGGAGTTGGCAGTGGAAGTGTTTTATCTCAATCTATGGTGCCACTACTTATATGGAGCACATATGGATGTGTTCACAGATCATAAGATCTTGCAATATGTCTTTACCCAGAAGGAGCTCAACTTGAGGAAGAGGAGGTGGTTTGAATTGCTCAAAGATTAAGACATGAGCATCCTCTACCACCCAAGTAAAGTTACTGTGGTTGTTGATGCTCTTAGCAGGTTATCCATGGGAAGTACCTCCCATATTGAAGAGGAAAAGAAGGAGCTAGACAAAGATGTTCAGAGACTGGCTTGGTTGGGAGTTCAATTGGATGAGTCTGGTGAAAGTGGAGTATTGGTGCATATTAGGTTTGCATCATCTCTAGTAATAGAGGTGAATGAGAAATAAGATCAAGATCCTATGTTACTGCAATTGAAGGCAGATGTGTATAAGTAGAGGGTAATGGCTTTTGCCAAAGAGGGAGATGAAGTATTAAAATATCAAAGTAGATTGTGTGTCCCAGATGTTGATGGCATACGAGAGAGGATCATGGAAGAATTTCACAACTCTAGATACTCAATACATTCAAGATCAACTAAGATATGTCATGAGTTAAGAAAAGTCTATTGGTGGAGTGGGATGAAAAGAGACATTGTTGAATTTGTTTCTAAGTTCCCAAATTGTCGACAAGTCAAAGTTAAGCATCAAAGGCCATATGGAGTAGCTCAAAACTTTGAAATTCAAGAATGAAAGTGGGAGATGATTAATATGAACTTTATCATGGGCTTATCAAGGTCCCACAGACAACATGATTCAATTTGGGTGATAGTTGATAGGATGACCAAATCTACACACATCTTGGTAGTAAATACGACCAATACTGCAAAGGATTATGCCCGATTATGTATAAGAGAGATTGTCAGATTGCATGGATTTCCCTTGTCTATCATCTCAGACAAAAGAGCTCAATTAACATCTCAATTTTAGAGATCTTTTCAAAAAGGACTAGGTTTAAAAGTGAATCTTAGTACAGTCTTTCATTCCCAGATAGATGGCCAAGTAGAGTGTATTCAGACCTTAGAGGATATGTTGAGAGCTTCTGTCCTTGTTTTCAAAGGTAATTATGATGATCATTTACCTCTCATTGAATTGGCATATAACAATAGTTATCATGCAGGTATTCAGATGCCTCTATAAGAAGCTTTGTATGGGAAGAGATATAGATCACCGATCGGGTGGTTTGAAGTTGGTGAAGCTGAATTGATTGGACTTGATCTTGTTCACCAATCTATGGAGAAGGTGAAAGTTATTAGAGAGAGGTTGAAGATTGCATAGAGCCACCAGAAATCTTACATTGATGTGAGAAAAAGAAACTTAGAGTTTTAGGTGAATGATTAGGTGTACTTGAAAGTATCACCCATGAAGGGTGTTATGAGATTTGGCAAAAAGGAAGAGTTAAGTCCCCGATACAATGGTCCTTACCAGATTGTGAGGAGGATTGGGAGTGTTGCCTATGAGTTATACTTGTATTTTGAGTTAGTTGTGATTCATGCAATCTTCCATGTCTCAATACTGAAGAGTGCTTGGTAGATCCTTCATTGGTAGTGCCCATTGATAGTATTGGCATTAAAAATAGCCTATCTTATGAGGATATCCCAGTCCAGATTTTTTATTGCCAGATTTGCAAATTAAGGACCAAGAAGATAGCCTCAGTTAAAGTCTTGTGGAGGAATTAATTTATTAAGGAAGCCACATGGAAAGCTAAGGAAGCTATGAAAGTCAGATATCTGCATCTATTCATGCCCAATGATGAGAATGTTAAAGGTAATGTCCTTACCCTTGATTTGAATTGATTTGTCTATCCATGAGTTTATTGTTGATTGTCTAGAGAGTTTGATTGGTTGGTTGATTTTTCAAATGAGTCTTGATTGTTATTCATGCCTTGAGTCCATCTCTAGTTACTCTTCATTCGAGGACGAATGATTCCAAGGGGGCGATAATGCTACACCTTGAAAAATTAATAAAATATCCCTAGAAAAGATATTGCTCGTACAATGTATCATCCCAAAAAAATTTCACAATTTCAAGGCCAAAATCATGATCAACATGAAAAATTGAGTGGGGAAAGTGGTCTTGGTTGAACTTTAGGCTAACCGTAGCAAAAAATGATTTTTTGAGGCAAAGATGCAATTTCCAACAAAGTGCGCAACACCTCCGCGTCGCGGACCTACACTTAATTTTGGTTCTAATATTTTTGACGGGGTTAAAAATTTGATCAAAAAATTTTTATAGAAAAAGAACTGGGAGGGACCAGGTCCACGACGCGAACCAGGTTCACCACAGTTCAAAAATTTTAGTTTTTAAGAGGGGCATTCTAGAATATTTTTTTCACCCCTCCTAAACTTAAACTACGACTAACATAGGTCATTTTCAACCTAAAAAGGATTTCAAAATCCATTCCTAATTCCTTTATATGTTCTAACTAAAGACTTTAAGCGAAGAAGAGGAGAAAAGACTAGGGTTCAAGTGATTAGAGCAAAAACTCTTGTGAATTGATTGTCATCCTCGTCCCAGGTATGTAAGGTTACCTTTAGCATTGGATTGAGTTCCTTCATTCGTCCTTTCCTCTACATGAGTCGAATTGGTGCGTAGAAATTGAGTAGGAAGATTTCTTAATCCTAATGTTTGAGTTGTTTATATTTACTTTGAGTTTTCATGTGTATTTGTATACTAATTGATAGATTTATATGTTGGTTACATGAGATTGGAGTATTAAGTTACACTTGTAAATATGAACCCTAAAATGCATCATTCTATGTAATACTTGTTGCATTGATCAAATTAAGATGGTGATTGTGAATGTTTAAATCGAGTAAATTGAATATGACCGAAGCATAATGAGAATTTTACATGTCTATATATGATGAGAATCTTACATGTATTTATGTGATGAGTATGACTGATTGGAGTCTAAATGATCATTTGAGTTGGAATCTTTAATGATTTGATGAGCCTTGATAGTAGGCACGATTGATAGTTCTAATTGGTCGATTTATTGATTGATTGAATGGAATTTGATTGAGTTGATTGAATGGAATTTGATTGAGTTGATTGATATGAGCATGTTGAGTCTTGGGAGGAGTATTGAGCATCAATATAGTCACGAGTAAGTAACAACTCTAACTCATAAATGATGTTGTCAGCGTAGGATAGGGGTTATGCCTTTTATGTCCCAAAAAGATGGATATTGATTGTGGATCCAAATAGGTTTAATCGTCCCTTACCTTGGCAAGTATTAGAAGGTTGTGGCAATGACAGTGAAAACGTTGTATCATCACCAGCTCATATGTGATGGTTGTCGTTTAGAGAAACTCTCAGATTGTGCATAAATGATTTCACTAAGTTGCATGTTAGAGTTCTTTTAGGAGCATTATTTTACTATAAAAACCTTGTATCCTTTACTGAGTTGATTGATTGATTGAGTTGATTGGTTGATTTGTATTTGAGTCTTACTTGTTTTTAGAGTCATCTTACATATCAGTATATTCAATGTACAGACATCCATTTGGGCCAGCATCGTTTCATGATGTAGATACAGGTGATAGAGGCCTTCAGCAAGCGCACCACTGAAGTCCTATTCCTTCTTTCTAGATTATGGCAAGCCCTCCCTGTTCTTGGGAAAGTTGATTTATTTCCTTCACTGATGAGTACTTTACTTTTGAGGTAGTCAAGACTTGTCTTGGCACCTTCTAAGCTTGGATAGAGGCTTCGTAGACATTGAGTAAAGATAGTCGATTGTTAGTTATTTTTCAACTCTTGTTCATTGGAAAGTGTTACCTATATAAATACTTGGTTATTTTATTTATTTCATAGTTTTTTATTGAGTATTCTTATTCCATTGTTGAATGTGATGTAATGATGAGGCCAAGTGGTTCTCTTGGAAAATCAGCAATAATTTTTTAAGTGTCGACCACGCCAAGGATACCCTCTGGGGTGTGACATAATATGATATCTTGTTATAAATTAAATTAGTCTAATAAAATTGATTGTCACTTCTAATCTAATATATAATTACATTTCAAGTATTTTTGATAATTCAGAACTTATACTGACAAAAAGAACCAAAAAATAGACTAAGATATGATACTTAATATGACATCTTATTATCAATAAAGTTAGATAAAGTCAAGTCACTACTACTAATTTAATATAAATTACATTTAATATTTTGATATTTCAGAACTTACATTGATAAGAACCATGAAATAATCTAATAAGACTGATTCCTAATATGATAGTATGCATATTTTATTAGCAATTAAATTAGTCAAATAAAGTCGATCGTTATTTTTAATCTAATATATAATGGAATTTAAAGTATTTTAATAATTCAAAATTTATACTAACAAGAAAAATTAGATAATCTAACAAAATGTGATTCTTAATATGGTAGTTTGATATCTTATTATCAATTAAGTTGGTCAAAAAAAAAGTCAAATCGTTACTTTTAATCTAACATAAAATTACATGTCATGTATTTTGAAAGTTCAGAATTTAAACTGATGAGAAGAATCAAACTATCTAACAAGATGTGATCCCTAATATGAAAATATGCATATCTTGTTATCGATTAAATTAGTCAAATAAAGTCAATGGTATTTCAAATCTAATATACAATTACATTTCAAGGATTATAGAGAATGAAAAGTCAATTTTATTTGTAATACATGAAGCTTATCTATATAACTTAAAAGTAATAAGGTTCTTAGAAATGTTAATTAAACTTTTTGTCCTTCATTTAAAAAATTTTATCATAGATAAAAAGTGACATTTACTATTATTCCCAAATAATTATCATTTAATTATTATTGTAATATTTATAACTTGAAAATCAACTAAAATTTTTATAATTAAATCTTTCTTTTTTTTAACCACATGATACTCATAATTTAGATGTATTTTTTACTTTAACTCTTTCTTATTTTGAAGTATGTATGAATTCTTAATATTTAAGATGTTGAAATTTATTAAAAATTTACCTTATATAAATCAATGAATTAACTTATAGCATTTTTTTTTATGTACGTAAACATTCATTCAAATAGAAATGTGACATTTAAATTATTCTCAAAATAAAATTAACTTTTCTTTTAAAAAAAACAGTTCCAGGAGGATCAATTATGTTTATAGATTTTATGACTCTTACAAGACAAATTATTTTATGAAAAAAATATTTTATTTAAACTCAATTTAATTTAATTATAGTAATAAAGAAATATTAGATTAGATGCATCAAAACATAATATTAGGATCAATGTAATAATTTTGTTTGTCATTTAAATAAATATTGTATCAATTTTGATGTTTAAGAGTACTATTTTCTGTATTTTTATTTTTTTTATATAGAATTTATAATGTACCCTCTCTGTTCATTTTTAGTTAATAAAAAAGTTAATCAAAATCGATTTGATTAATACATTCTTTATTAATTGTTTAGATCTTTATTTATTTACATACCTTTTAAATCTTAAAAATTAATGTCACGAGAACAATTGAAAAAATAAAAAATAGCCTCTTAATTTTTTAAATTGATAACTATTTATAAATAATTATTTTTAGTATATATGACAAATAAAAAGAATTAAGGGTATTATATGTTCAGCATACCTACACTAAAATTAGTTTCCATAATTAATATGTATCTTCAAAGCATATATATTACTTTATAATTTATAATTAAATAATTATAATATTTATCGTCATTCATAAACTAATAATATGCAATATTTATCACATTTTACCAAAAAAAAATTATCTATTTGTCATTAAATAAGCAACATGGCAGCTAGAAGAGTAGCTAGTAAAGGACTAAATTAAAATACAAATTAGTCTTGGGGCCTTAGTCTTCTTCTTCATCATCTTTGTTCCTCTACAGTCTGCTTCATCTTCTCTCCTCCATCTTCCTTAACGAGTTTTTCATATAAATTTTTTCTCAATACAATACAATTCAGTATTCACGACATACAAAGTCTAATAGTCTATCATGGCATCAACGATTTTCTGCTTCTCTGTTCTAAAATACAAATTGTAGAGCTTTTAAATTTTAGAAACCTGCGACAGCTAACATGAATAAGAAGATTTACCAAGAAAAAAGTATCAACAGACTCAAATAGAGTAGTATAAATTACTATATAGTTGTAATATTGAAGGTATTTTATTTTTGATCTATTCAGCTTTTTACTTTGAGATATCAAAATTTTAATTTTCCCTAAATTATTGATCAACACACCCGATCTCGTTTGATTGGATCCGACGCAGATCCCACATCCGTACCCATGTCAGTTTCGTGTCAACATGGGTGCAGCACCAAGATTATCGAGTTTGAGCAACTTAGATTAAGACATGTATATAGTAATGTATCACAAACAACTATCAGAACAAAGCATTTAACCTACGATACATTAGAGATGAATATAAGTGATGTATTAGAAATAAAATAAGAGTAGAGTATTTAGCCCATGATATATTGAGGGATGCATATAAGTAATGCATCAAAAATAAAAATCAAAACAGAGTATTTAACCCATGATACATTGAAATATGCATATAAGTAATGTATCAGAAAAAATTGAAAAAAAGTAGATTAAAAATCAAAATAAAGTAAACATAACGAAAATTTATACCTTGGGTGGTGTAGGGTGAGAAATTATAGATCTAACTTTTCTACCTTTTTTTTTTTTGTATTTTTCACTAGATTCACTTTAAAAGACGAAGGTGCATCCTTCTTGAAAATTGACTTCTCAATATTTTGATTCTTCATTGATAATGGAGCATCATCCATGACTTTGAATATACAAAATCTAAAAAACAATTGAAGAACTGTCAATTGAAAAAGAAGAAAAACCTAGATAAAGTTGAAATCCATTGACTAGAGAGAGAAAAAATTTGAAATTAAAAATTGTAATAAATATAGTAACTATTGTGATTGAAGAAGTAAAAATATGAGAGATTTTAGAATTGAAAAAGAAAGAGAAAATTGTATGAGGGGGAAAAGTGATGTATCCGGATGAGTGTGATTTTCAAGAAAAAAAAAATTTTTGAAATATTTTTATGATTAATAACGATGTATAGTTAGATAATTTTTCCCAAAAAAAATTATGCTTTCATGTCGACATTCCCCCTCAAACGAACTCACATATCCCTTTCCCTCTATGCTTTCTTTTTATACTCTTGTCTCGTAAATAAACTTGCTTGTTGGCAATCCTTTATGTGAAGAACTAACCGGTAGAAGGAAAATCATGTATATCTTCTGTATATGATCATGAAAAATTATGTGAGATATACAGTTATATATAGTATATACATATATGATATACATTATCACACATAAGAGTGAGGGAATAAAAAAATCACATAAAATATAAAAAGTCGAATCAAATTAACTTAGATATCAATTGTCAATTGATTTATGCTCCAACATTTAAGTCTTAATCTTTGGCCAATGAGTTGCCAATAATTATTGGAGGTGTATATATGTATCAATGTCCCTTCTTCTTTCTTTCTTTTAGTACTTAAATTAGCTTCTATTGACATGTCTAGAGATTGCAGCCAAATTTAGTTTTGGTAAATCCAAAATTGTACTAATCATAGTAATCAAGATTTACAGTGCTTATTTTTAAGAAAATACTTAGTACTTCAGAAAGAGTATTCTAGTTAAAAGTAGATCTATTTCTAAACTATATAACATCTTATAAATTCATACCTAACTCATTATAGAAAAAACATATACCAATACCAAAATTATACTTTATTGGGATTAAACATCCACAATAAACAGAAAAATACTTCAAGCCAATTGGATTGCATTAATCACACTTGTAATTTATCTATCTATTTATACTATATTAAAAGTGTGAACGCCCTTAGAAATGTTGTTTGAATTTTTTGTCTCTAACGATCCCTCCTGATGGTCTCACATACTCAGGTGGGGTATCGAACCCGGTACCTCATGCTCATTTACATTCTCCAAGAGGAGTCGTCTTTCACCAATTAAGCCGCCTTTTTTGTGACAATCCCTCTTGATGGGCTCACATACTCAGGTATTATCTATGTCAGAGTCAGTCAGTTCGCTCCTTTTTAATCCCTCTTCACGCTGCAGCGCTATGGGGAATCGAACCCGGTACCTCAGGCTCCTTTACACTCTCCAAGAGGAGTCGCCTTTCACCAATTGAGGCGCCTTTTTTGTGACGACCCCTCCTGATGGGTTCACATACTCAGGTATTATCTATGTCAGGGTCAGCCAGTTCACTCCTTTTTAATCCCTCTTCACGCTGCAGCGCTACGGGGAAATCGAACCCCATACCTCAGGCTCCTTTACACTCTCCAAGAGGAGTCCTCTTTCACCAATTGAGCCACCTTTTTTGTGACGACCCCTCCTGATCTATTAGAATTCATTTGTTGGGACTCATCCCTTGCTTCTACACTTTTGTAGGTACTGAGCCAAGTACTTTCTGATCTTTTTATTTTCCCATTTTGGACCGAGCTTTTGGACACTTGAGAGGTAGCAACTTGTCTTTTCAGCCAACTCTCAAGGCCCTTTTATTTTATGTTTTGTTCTATTCGAGAACTGAGACATTGAGACTTGTGTTATTTTTTTTTTTTGTTGAGTTTGTGATTTGTACATGCATGTGACACCAATCCTGGGTGGTTTTGGAATTGGTTGCGATTGTTAATACCTATATTATGTTAGATTTTCTTTCTTTTACCCAAGTTTTCGTCTATTTTGAATTGCTTAGTTTTCTAGGCTGACTTGCCTTAGTGAGTTAGGCAGGTGCCATCACATCCGATTTCGGATCGTGACAAATACCCTGTTTCAATTTCTTTATATGATTTTTACTTGAAGAGAGTTTAAGAAAGTATATTAAAAAAAGATTTTTGAATCTTGTGATTTTAAACTAAAGATATGTGAAATGTACCAAAATATTCTTGAATCTTGTAGTTTTTAACATGACACACGAAAAAAAACTGAACTTAAAAATTATTAAAAAATAAAAAAGAAATTATTTTGAAATGAATTTAAAAAATAACACAAATAAATTAAAACAAATAAAAATATCATTTAAAAAAAAATAAAAATACGATATAACACAAAGGTAACAACCAACAACCATCCAAACAAGTTGTTACATGTCTGAATTAGTGGAATTTGGTGTTAGACATTTTATTTTACTTGAAGTCTTTTCTGTTTACTCGATGTACTATAAGACTTCACCAAGAAAATAATATATAAATATTATCTTGAATTTCACTTTTGGAGTTTTGTTGAAAATGGATTTGGTGAGGTAGGAAAATCTGTACTTGTCTATCATGTGCCAATGGAAAATAATTTTTCCATCAAATTAGTAAACTCATAAAATGTTCTTTTAAAAAAAATATATTGTTTGTTATATAAATTCAAATATGTAGGCACTTTTCCGTTTGATCAATGCACATCATTATTTCAATTTTATTAGGAGTACTAATTATAATAAAATAATATTTTATATGACTCATTTTTATTTTTAATCCATCTTAAAAAAGACATATTTTTATATATAGTAATAATTTAAATTTGAAAATATATATTTTTACTCTTAATGAAATGATTTATACCACATAAATATTTATTCCTTATTTTAGATTATATAATTAATTTTATTTTTATTTTTTATTAAATTTTATATCAAATCAAATTAACTAATATAAAATAAGACGGAGACAATATAATTTAGTGAAAATACCAGATGTGCCAAAATTAAGAAAATAATTTTGTGCCAAACTCATAAAAGCACTTTTAGGCTGTTTTCGTAGTATCCAATCATGTATTTAGAATAGTTAAATTTGTATCATCATGACTCTTCAGTGGCATGGTACAACTATGTGACGTGTGAATAAAAAATTAATACTACTGTAGTAGCTTATTTAGTCAATTTTAAAAATTACTATTTTATTTTTAAAATATATTTTTAATAGTACTTTTGATGAGAATCATTTATATTTGATCAATAAATTTGAAAAGGATTTTTAGATACTAAGTAATGTTTGATTAAGTTTTTAAAAAGTGTTTTAAAGTGTATTTTCTCTCAAGTGCTTTTAGAGAAAAAAATTTCTTTTAACTTCTAAAAAATAACTATTTTTTTCTATAAATACGTATTTCTCAAAAACTTGACCAAACATCTCATTTTTTAAAAATAAGCACTTTTTAAAAGAAAGAAAAACACTTTTAGGGAAAAAAATAAGTTTGACCCATCAATCTATAAGTATAATCGAAAACAGTGAGTTTTGTAAATTTTACAATAAAAAATAAGATTTTTTTTTTTAAATATACCACCCCACGTAAAATATTACACCATGTAACCTAATATATATTATTGTACTTAAGCAAAAAAAAATTACATAGTACACAACTATGTTAACCTTATATAAAAGTGCATATTAATATATAAAAAATACTTATTATACACAAGGTTTTAATCAGGTATAATTGCTTATATTTTATATCAAAGTATGTGATCGTAAATATTTTCTCCCCATAAAAAGTAGAAAGAGAGTGTAATTTTCCTAAAAAGAAAAGCAAAATTTAAAAAAAAAATGCAAAAAGTGATAACTTTTTTCGGAATTCAATAGACCTATTTTATCTGCAAATATTAAATAGAATAATTAGTGTCCACTTTAGCAGGCGCAAAGAATGCCCCTATGCTTCTTTTAACTTTAAATTCTACGTCTATTTTTACTTTATCTCTATATAATTTAGGACGTCTAACAATACTTGTCCAATTTATAAAATCAAGAGATAATTTTACACTTAGTTTCTAATTTATCCTTGTCATTAATTATAGTTATTTCCCTATTATATTTTTCAATACATTGTATTAATTATATTCAAAGGGTGATTTGGTAAAATTATCCATATCATTTACTACTTCTTAATCCCTGTGCCAAGTCAATAGGGGCCAAGTAAAGTTGGACGGAGGGAGTAATTATTATCAGATTAATAGTTAATTCGTCTTAACAATTTTTTTTGAATCATTATAGAAATGATACTGCGATAAAAATATTTTGAAATTTTGACTACTCTATCTTGATTAAAATATTATTTTATGTTATTAATTAATAAAAAGAATTATTTGTAATTTCGTTTGAATATTTCTATATGATAAAGGTGTTACTAAAACTATGTTAATATGATATAATTAAAATATTTTTTTGAAAATTTGAAATCGTAAATCTTCATTATATACATATATGTAAATCAAAATGACTATATCGTACCATAAAATTTCAAATCATCTCAAGCTAATTAGATATGATAATAATATATATTCTTAAAAAATAAGTTTTTTCAATACTTTATGATATACACCCTGCCAAGGGAAATATTTTCCCTAGTGTGAGAATTGAAAACCTAAGTTTTGTCCCATGAAGAAAAAAGAAGAAAGCCTCAACTTTACTCATTGTTCTCCTGTCCATCTACCTAATTCCACCAAGGACCACTCTTTTGAGTGGAAAGTTCACGTGTACAAGTTATATATATATATAAAGATCTGGCTCCACTTTGTTTTTTATTTTGTATTTTTATTTTATATTTATTGGTTAAAGTGTACTAGGTATGAATATGGGAGGAACTAACAAAATAATTGATTGTTATGCCTTGGATATTATGGTTGTTTGACTTGTAACCTTATCCTATTGAGTTTGCTACCATACCAAGACATAGTGTCTATCAGTAGCACTCTATTTTTAACTTAGTGGCCTATAAAAGCATGTTATAATTGTGTTTAGGTCGCTTGTGATCACCTACTATAGTTGTGATTTTTTTTATCATCTGATTGCCGCCTATGAGATTGTTTGTCGTAGTAAACACTAATGTTGCAGGGTTCTGGAGCCTAGAGGTTGATTAATATGAGCCTACATGCCAAGTTACTAAGCTTATGCGTCGAGTAGAAAGTGCCTATGGATCGAATAGATTGTGCTTGTAGGCTAAGCATATCGTACCTACAGAATGGGCAAGTTGTACCTATAGGGCAATGCTTATACTGTATCATAGAGCCTACAATTGTGTTGACTTACGACGCATGTTCATTTGGATGGTTTAGATCAAATTATCATTAGGATCCAGGCAAGGGGGTCAGTATGAGTATTTAGCATTTGTTTGTGTTCATTAGAACTTATCGTGATTGTGTGATGTTCGTACCTGTTGGGCTTATGGGGACCATGTCAAGTTATTATTTGCTACGTGTGTATTTGTTGTTTTATTGTAGGAAGGTAAGGTATTGTACTTTTGTTTTACTCCCACCTTTTTGTTTACTTATTATATTTCAATTTAAGTTTTTAGTTTATCTTACATGCTTGATATATTATTTTATATTGATGCCTCTTGAATGAGGGCACTATGTTCGTACTTGCAGGTCTTGAGTGACGTTTAGATAGACATGTTGAGTAGCACAATTGTCTAACTAGATGATTGGTTGACTTATTTCTTCCAAGGGTTGCCAAAGTCCCAGAGGTTTGTCTATTTTGTTGTTTATAGAATTTGTGTAGATTCAGACCTTGTGTTGTCCAAATATTATAATCTTAGAGACTTGTAGATTAGTATGTCAGGTTATATAGCCACGTTATTGATCATGTTAGCCTTATTTGTTGGTTGACTAAAGTTTGATAGTTGTTTGACATATTATGTAGATATATACCTATTTTCAGCTTTTTCTATAGAGATCATGGCTTTGATGGTCCATATGAAAATTAAGTTTTCCTAGATATCATGGTGGCATCGGCAGTCTAAACAGGACTTGTGTGATAGCTATTTATTGCTTTACATTAACTGTTGGGAGTAGTTATTTTCTTTGTAGAGTTATTAAAAAGGACTTTACTGACTGAGAGCTTATTTTTTAGTTGAGACATACTTATTTGTTTTCATGAATATGTATAGCTTTTGTGTGTCATTAGCAAATGGTTCAGAACTCAGAAGGATCGACTTCAGTTTAAGATTTAACATTAGGTGTAGTTGTTCCCCTCGAGTTTGGGACATGACAAACTTGACATTAGAGCAATATCGTATTTCAAAGAGTTTGCAAGTGATGTTTAATAGAGTTTTATTTATAAATATATTGTGCACCACATTTTATAAGTAGGAAGCTACATACATTATTCAAGAAGGTTATCCTTCTTCCGTTCAAATCGTGTTATTGAACTGAGTCATAAAAGTTGAATTCTTCAACTTACGATTATTATTATCCTTGTATAGAGAAAAATATATAGTGACTCGTTAGACGATGGTTGGTTGGAAATCAGGGGCACCCGATGTGAATGTATCAGCAGAGTACCACCTATCTAGGGATGTCAATGGGACGGGTGTGGGGCGGGTTGAGTTCAACCCACAATTTTTTAAAACTGCCTCACCTCGCCCCACATCCCGTCCCGCGTAGATCCGCCCGCTTAAAGTTTTAAGTTCTTTTATTTTTTTAATTGATTTTAATATGAAAAATAAAAATTCATAATTTTTTTGAAATTTTTCACTAATTAACATCTCAACAACTAATTAATTATTTTTAGTTGACATTTCAACAATTGTTTCTTAATCGTTAAATTAAAGTTTCTAATTAACATTTTAACAACTAACAATTTATCGGATATGTCTCGTTTAAATTTTAGAAAAAAAATAAAATTAAAGTCAATATTTAATATAAAAAGTTTATATCTTTGATTTTTACTAATTGCAAAGATTTAATTTTCTTCGAATATCTATTTGGTTTTTTAACCCGCAACTCGCCCCGCCCCGCATTAGTTTTAAAAATAGTTACTTCAACCCGCCCTATGCCCGCCCCGCCCACATAACTTTAAACCTACCCCGCCCCGCATAGCTCTAAACCCGCCCGTGCCATTGTTATCTTTACACCTATCTAAAAGGTTCAACCAGAGAAAGTAAGGGAGACAACTTTACATTCCTCCTTGATACACCCAAATTTACACTCCAAAAGGAAGAGTAACGTGGTCGTTGGTCAAATGTAGAACTCAACCAAATGAGGTCAATCCCACGGGGAATGCAATAAGAGTATAGCTATAGCACCCTTTTTCAACTGTAATTACTACTTCCCGAATATAAAAATTCATAAAGTAAATAGGGGGATTTAGAGTGTGAATGTATAGTTAGGTAGAACAATTTACTAACTACTGAAGTTGTAATCAATTGAGAATGATGTTAGGATTGTGTTTTCCATGACGTTCAACTCGATAGACAACTTAGGTGTATGATTTCGTTCATAGTTATGCATGCAAAATAGCGAGTTATTTAATATCTAATTCACCTGCCTGTCCTTTTTAGACATATTTCATTCATTACCTCCCGGTCTCAGAATGTATGCTTTCCTAACCCTCACTATGGATCCCACAATACTATCACCTCCCGGTCTCAAATATTTAGACAAAATTGTCACCTTTGATTTTTTGTTGCGAAATTCTTTTCCTAATCGCTACCTCCCTCCCAAACAAACAATGAATACGGGCATGATCTTAATGCGTCAACTCATTAAGAAAGAAATTTAGATGAGAAAAATCACAATACATGCAATAACCAATCCACGAAATCAACCCTAAGTTTGCCTAAGTTGTTGAGTTGTCATGGTTCCCACAACCCTAGTTGTGGATTTAGCTATGCATATTCAAAGTAAATAACCCACAAAAAGATGAGAGAATCATAATTTAATAACTTACAATTAACAATAGAAGAAATCACAGGTCCAAAATCTTAAGAAGATGATGAAAACTCAATAATTTCAAGCCTCAAGTCAATGGTGTGCGTTCTCTCTTGCTTTCAGGGTTTTCGGTAGTCAATAATAATAAAAATGAAATAATAAAATCCTATTTATACATAAGGGAAACCTAATCCTAACTAAAATAGGAAAACAAAGCTCGACATGGATCATGGTTGGTTTCATGGACCGTGAAATGGTCTATAATACTTGAATTGTGATGTTCCTACACTGGGCCTCCTTCTACAGTCAGCTCCACGAGCCCTGGTGAGGTTTAGACCATTGAACCTTGTCTTTACAAATCTTCTGCACCCTTTTTTCCAACTCCATCTCTACGACCACCTCCAAGGTCCATGGTGTGGTTCATGACCCGTGAAAGATCCCGTGAACTTTCCTTTGCATCTTTTTGCTAATTTTTTATGAGAATTTCAACTTACATAACTTTCCCACGAGTGCTTGCATGATCCGTGAAGGGTTCGACAACCCCTAAAAGGGTCCATGGAACCTTCCTCAACTTTTTTCTTCGATTTCTCCTCCAAGGGTAGGTCCACGACAAGATTCAGGTTTGTGTAGTGGTTCACGACCCGTGAAGGGGTTTGTGAACCCTGCCTTTGAAATTTTTCTCATTGTTCTCTCCATAGGTCCATTCACGGAGGACTTCCACGATCTGTGAAGTGGTGCACGACCCATGGAGGCTTCCGCATAGATACACTTTTGATGCCTTTTTTGCTCCTTTTTCTACACTTTGTCCAGCATCTCATGCTTTGCCTGTTTTCCTGCAATTACCATAAAACATATATCAAACCAACAAAATTGCTTGAACAATATTGCTTGAGAACTCACAAAAATTCTATGTTTAAAACATCATAAAAATTATATTTTCACAACTTGTCACTCCCCAATTTTAGCTTCATATCAGGAGATCCTAAGACCTATGGGACCTGTAGCAGCAACTCCAACTCCTTAACTTCCTATAGATCAAATATTCAGGAGTGCAGTTTATATGTTCGCTCAATTAATAACCACTTAATGTTAGTCAGTGGTGTTAGATATAGCTAGACCTTCTGAAGGGTCTGGAAGATCTAGGATTCGAGAGTTCCTTATATTGAATCCTCCCCAATATACAAGGACACACCATAGAGGACCCTTAACACTTTATTGACTAGTTATGTAGAGCTCTTAAGGTTATGTATGCTTAAACTACAAAATCTATTGAGTAGGCAGCATTCTAACTCAAAACTATAGCGATAATCTAGTTTAGGGTTGAGAGAGGTCTAGAAGGGCTAATATACCCTCAAACACTTAGAGTCACTTCATCCAGGCCTTTTTAGATCATTATTTACATAGAAA
Source organism: Solanum aculeatissimum (assembly GCA_038996855.1). Lineage (NCBI taxonomy): Eukaryota > Viridiplantae > Streptophyta > Magnoliopsida > Solanales > Solanaceae > Solanum > Solanum aculeatissimum. The sequence goes on along the minus strand of JBCEWC010000057.1, from coordinate 34,967 downwards.
GATTTGAGATACCTGAGTTGATCAAATCCTAAACCTTTATCGAGGTAGTATGGGTGTCAAGGACTATAAGCTAAGATTTGATTCCCTAGCTAAGTGTGCACCGATGATTATAGATATAATAGAGGTTAGGATACACAAATTTATAGGAGGATTGAATCTAGAGTATGATAAGACTTGTACAACAACATCGCTAAATAAGTATATAAATATATCTCATGTACAAGTGTTTTCTCAAAATTTGGAGGAGTTAAAAAATGAACAGTTCGGGGCAAAGTGAGTTGAGATATGGGAGTAGAGTTAGTCTAGACCTATCGATTTTCATGAAAATTTTCATCAAGATTTTATACTCAAATATTCTAACAGGCCATCTATGCCTCCACCACAACAGTCTCACGGTAGAAAATATGATCACTGAGGATAGTTAGGTCTAGGAAAGAGCTCGTTGGTGACAGACTCACAATATTTTAGGGACATAGAGTAATCTAGATTAATTATGATGCATTATAATACTTGTAATAGATAACATGTTGGGATATGTCATTAGGTCTCTGCAACATGTTATTCTTATGGTTAGAAGGGTCACATACAAAAATATTATCCATTTAAAGACTAGAATGGTCGAGGACAGATGACAGAGGACCGGATGAATAGTAAGGTTATTTGCTTATGTAAATCCTGCAGAGAGAGCCCTACAACCTTTGTTAGGTAGAAGTCGAGGCTGAGGGGAAACATCTATTTTTATAATGGTCAAAATTATACTTATGCATTGGCAAGTCAACAAGACTTAAAGCATTCCCAAATGTCAGGATGAATATATTAGGTGTCTATTTTTACTCTATTTACACTTTGATAAATTTAAGCTCCACATTATTGTATGTTAACCTATTTATTGCTGGAAAATTGTTTATTGTACCAGATTATTATAGCAACCTTTTGTTGTGTTTATCCTAAATGGCGATTTTATTACCCCTAAAAGGGTTTGTCGAGATTGTATAGTGGAGATTATTGATCATCAAACTTCTACATACTTGATAAAGCTAGAGATGCTAGATTTTGATATTATTATGGGCATGAATTGGTAGTTTTTTTGTCACGACAATGTTGATTGGCGAGCAAAAATTATTAACAGTTCAAGAATGAAAGGATAATACATCGATGTCGAAGAGTAGGTTTATTTCATGTCTTTGGGACCTTACAGTCTGTTTCAGTGGTTAATGAATTTTCATTTTTTTTCCTTTGATATTTCTCAAAAATAAAATATTATTTTTTCTATCGATAATCTACCAGATGTCCTGTTGATATCAATTCTCCCATTTATAATAGCATCAATAGAGTTGAAGAAATTAAAAAAACAGTAAAAAAATTATTAGATGAGGATTTCATTAGGCTTAGTGTGTCGCCATAGAGTGCACCAGTGCTAGTTATATGAAAGAATGACAACTCATTGCAAATGTGTATAGATTACCGATATTTGAATAAAGTGGCTATATAGAATAAATATCTATTACAAAGGATTGATGACTTGTTGACCAGCACCAGGGTGGCCTAGATTTCTTGAAGATTGATTCATGTTCAAGTTACCACTGGGTGTGGATTTGGGGAAGTGATATTCTAAAGACAACCTTCGGGAACAAAGATGATAATTTTAAATATTTTATGATGATTTTCAAATTGACGAATGTCCTAATAGTATTTATGGACATAATGAATAATATATCTAGTCCATTCTTATACTTGTTTGTGATTGTATTAATTGATGATATTCTGATATATTCATGATAAAAAATACAATATAAAGACCATCTTCGAACAATACTTCAAGTACTCTAAGGTCAAAAACTGTATGTTGAGCTCTCAAAATGTGAGTTTTGATTATATTTTATAGGCTTTTTATACCATATTGTATCAGATGTTGATATACAAGTTGTCTTACAGAAGATTGAGGTCGTGAAGACTTAGCCTAAACCCACAATCCTAACAGAAGTTCATAGTTTTTTTGGGGTTAATAGGATTACATGAGTTTAATAGATGATTTTTTTTTCACTTTCAATACCTTTGACTAAGTTGACTCAAAAAACAATTAAGTTTCAGGGGATCATATTCTATGAATAATCATTTATCATGAGTTAAGATGAATTAATTGTTGACAATCAAATTTTATTGAGAAACCATCCTATAAAAGTAGTAGATCACCACCTTATAAACACCTCAAATGCTTTTATTGAATACTTTAATTTATCTTTAGCTATAGATGTCGATATCATTACTTGTTCATTAATTCTTTGCATTAGTCAAACTTATATGAAAATATTTTTTAAATTAGGAAAAAACATAAATTTCTTTTCGAACTTATTTCGAAAAGTCAGTTATACACTTAAACTGTCATGACAACTTATTACACACCTTTGCTACTTAAAAGTGAATTTAATATCCCATAAAACAGACGTGGCAAAAAATAAAAAATAAAAATCAGCATGTCAACTAAAAATTAAAATTTAAAAAAATGAAAAATAAAAATCACCCCACCTCCCGCGTCTCTTCTTTTTCACACGCCACCCATTATCCTCGTCTTCTTTAGATGACACCAATTATCCTCTTCTTCTTCATTCTTTATGTTTCATCACAATCTCAAAGTGTGAGACAATAAAGCAACCATTGAAAAATCTCCCTCCGTCATTTTCACTGCCACCGCCACTGCCGTTGCCACCATCGCCGCGTCACTATCAACATCCCCAGTCAATCTTCAAATGTCTTTGAAATATAAAAACATATATTAACCTCAATGTAAGCTTTGCTTAATTTCTTCCATTCACTCTTTATATTGGATTTTGATTTTCTTCAAAACCCACAGAGAAGAAGAAGAAATCTAACTAAATTTCATAAAGAATCGAATTTTAATTCAATGGGATTGGTGAGGGATTAAGATTTATTTGTAAAAAATAAAAATTTAATATTTTATATTTGGAGTTTTGACAATGGTGATGATGATATTTGGTGGTGGGTGACGAAAAAGAAGAATTAAAGGCATACAGTAATGGTGAAGAATAAAGAATTGATATTAAAAAATGACAGGACATGATTTTTTTCAGTTAGATGAGAAATGAAATAAAGATTTAGTAATGAAGAAGATATAATTATTAGATAAATTTAATAATTAACTAAAAATTAATTAGGATAAAAATATAGTTAACAAAAAAAAAATTAATTAATAAAGAAAACAAAACAAAAAAAATATAAATTTTAACATGGTGCTAATGTGACAACAAGTGTAATACACCACATAATGTGAGACTGGTGTTAAACGTCTCAAGTGATGGTGTGTAATATATTACCATAATAGTTTAAGTGTGTTGTTGACTTTTTGAGATAAGTTCAAATAATTTTTTTATGAATTTTCCTTTTTTGAATTAAAACAACACAAATTATATTTATCTAATATTATTTCATTCAACCTATCTTATTTCTTATTTACAAATTGATTTTCTTAAATTCAAATGTACTTTTTTTGGGGTAAATAATTATTTCTTTTGTTTTAAAATACACTTTTATTTCTAATCTACTTCAATCAACGCATATTTCTAAAAAATAAAAATATTTGATAACATAATATCTTATCCCTTGTTAATTTTTATTTAGATAATAATAATAAAAAATAAAAAATCCTAATAAAATAAGAAAAGCAAAAGAAAATGAGATAAAAGTCACGGCGTACTTGGAAAAAAAAGAAGAAGATTATAGCTTCCTGAAATAGTTGATTTAGACCAGTGTCCGTTTTAATTTGACTATTTTTGACTAACACAAGTCGCCTGAAAGCTCACCCTCTCTCTGCGCTTTGAGCTTGTTCCTCTCCGTCGGCTTTCGTCTGCCGACTCCCCGCCGGTCACTTTTTCCGGCAAATTCGATCTGTAAGTTTTCATTTCTCTCTTCCCTTCACCCTTTTTTTCCCCAGATTTGCTACTTTCTGTCTCTCACGGGACCAAAAAACCCTAACTCCTTTGCCGATTGTTAAAAGTACAATGCAAATTGCTAGTCATATTGTCTTTGCTTTTTCCAATGCACAAGTAAAGCTACAGTCCCGATTTGTAAATATCTCTTCGTGATTTTCCCGAACTGATCTGCGTTGTTATGTGTTTTCATGCGATGTTGCTTCCAAAGTTGTGGTGGTGGACTGACTACTGTAACTCTTGAGTAAGACTAACCAACTCTTTCTGTAACATTTCTCTCAGAAAGGGAAGAAAATAAATTATTAAAGGCTCTTGTCATTTTCAATCTTTACAGTTAAACAATGAGCTTTCTTTCTTTGTTAATGTGTTTAAATTGTTTGTTTTTGTAACGTATTTTTGGCTTGGCATTATTCTTCATTGATTGAAGTGCAAGATTTGTATATTTCCCTGAGTAAAACACCCTGCCCTTGCCTACAGTACTCTGTTTGATATTTTCCATTATGCCTTTTCTTTTGCAGTAATGGAAACTTCATCTAGTGGATATCGATTTCGGAGAATACCGCACCACTCCTTCGCTGGTTCCTTGGATTTAGATCCGCTGGTTAGTTTAGTATTCAAGCTTTTGGACTTACTAATGCTTCTTTGTTTAGACAGATTTCATAGATATTGGGAGGAAATGATCCTCAGTCTCATCTGTTATCTTTCTTTTAGCTCTAGCCTTTTTCATTGTCAATAAAGAATTACAAGAATGTAATATTTAAACTTAATATTCTTAAGAGCTATGCCAGTAGGGTTCCTGTTTGTGCTGCAAGTCAATGATAGCCAAATTACTAAGGAAGCCACTTTGTTGGCCCATGAAGATGCTAAAAAGCACACTTCTCCAACCGAATTCTTCATGTATTTATCTTCGTAGTCCCTACATTTCTTTCAGGCTAGTTTCACCATGGAATTGTCATCAAAGTGGCCTCTACACAGTTTTACCTCCTTTGTGCAAAAAGCGTGTGTTAATTTATAGTCTTTTCCTGTTTGTACAGTGAGTGCCGTTGGAGGCCAAATTGCCTTGTGCTTGTGCTTTCTATCCAACTTATCTCCTGTTCTCTGGGAAAGTCTACCAATTATATTGGGAGGGTACTTTTGAGAACTGTGATAGTCTTTGGTTTGGGTATTTGAGCTTTTCTGTGCAATAGACTTGTGGGTCTTTCCCATTAGGTCTGCTTCTTTTGCCCATTTGGTATCTTTTGATATTCAAAATCTTTGAGCTTACCATTCTCTCTGCTAGTATCAATTTTTCTTTCTAACACGTGTTTTATGATGCAAGAATGGAATTTGAGAGGGAAACAAGCTACAACTAAGCTAAGGTAAAAACTAGGCTAAATTAATCTAAGGAATAATTTCATTCATAACTCCCAAATGATACATACAAGGTATTTATTCAATGCAAAAGAGAACCCTAGACAAATGGAAATGACAATATTATCCTAATAATTGACTTAGGGTCCTAAAGAATAGAAATAGTAATTTAGGACTAAACTGTAAAGGATGAGAATTATGTAAATACAATATACTACTTTTGAACTCTCTTGGTACGAATTGCAACATGCCTTCCCCCTTTAAAGAAACCTTGTCCTCAAGGTTGAAATGTGAAAGGGGTAATGAAGGTCTTCCAAAATTCACTGGAACTCCAGCGAGCATCCTTGAGTTTATACTTCCAAAATTCATGCTTAACAAAGTCATACTGCAAGGAGAAAACAAGTAGGCAATATTTTTTAACCCAACATCAACGAACTTTCTGTCGGCAGCTTTAGGGACCAAGAGAGTGACTACATTGAGTCTTCTCTTCACATCTCTACCCTGTTTCCCTGATGCCTTGTCAACTAACAAGATAATAGATGACTCGTGTGTAGTTTCTGTAGCATCATTTTCACCAATAAATGCAAAAGTTGATCCATCTATGGCAGCCTATACATCTTCATCATCATTGGTGACTTTTGTTGCACCTCACCTCCAAGGCCATGTAGAATCAACCATGCAAAAGAGACATTATTGGAAACTGAAAAAAGCAACAATTAGCCTCAAAATGTTGCTAATTTTTCATAGTCCATCTTTAAACTCTAAAATTATCTTCGTTGCAAGACCATGTTGATATCAAAGCAAGGCATCTTATGCTATGTTACCACCAAGTAATATTCTTACCAACTGGGTTTGATATCTTTCCACGATAGTAATATTGCACAATTTCTTTACGAATCTTAGAGTATGCTTCAGCTGCCCCAATTTATTTCTCCAGTCAACAAGGCAACTATATTTCTTCTCTTTGCGTGCAGCCTGTGATTATGACCTTTAGAGAAAATGATATCCCGAGGCCGATAGAAGTGACTTCAAGAAGTAGAACGATTGTATAGTCGGGATGTGTTCAACTAAGTACTAGAAACAGTAAGTAGGGAGACAGTATCTTTTGTCAAACGCCATAACCGATTGTCACCAATATTCCTTCCACCTTTTCCCAACCTTCCCAAATTAGGGACATGAAACATTGATATTTCCATGCTCAAAATGTTTAAAATGGTGTTGTAGTACACATTTAGAGCAAGCATTAAACGAGGAAAGTTCCATGGAATAATCTGATCATCACCCCAATTTCTTTTGTGCATAGCACCAAGAGAAATTGCAGATTTTTGTTAGCAGCCATATTAGAATCAATCAGTTCCTCAAGGTCTCTTGATGTAATGGCATGAAAACCTTTACCTTCGCCAAGCTACAAGTTAAGCATGCATGAAACTTTTCAAAGCTTCAAAAGCTCCATGTGTCTGCTGATTAGGATGTCTCAAATTCTCATGGTGGATATCAACTACTCTCCATTAAATTTATCTTTGGTAGGACAAGGACCAGCAACACCTTGGAACAAAAATCTTAGTAACCATAATCTTGGCACACTTGACATTAAACACATGATCACATGGTAAAGCGGTGTATGACAATGGCACATAGGCAAATATTCATTGCACCTCGACATATAGTCACAAAAAACTAACTTATTAGGACCACTAATGCAATTCGCACAAACGTCACCGTGGTTTACTGTAATCTTACACGCATTGTCTGAAATCCCCGTGACAACATCATTAGTGTTTTCAGCTAGCATTTTGGACATTGAATACCTTGCCATCATCCTCATAATTATATCCCCATTTTGAGCTGAAGAATCCATGAGTGACCAAGGGCTAATTTCCAACATCCTGGATGTTTCAACCCTTTGCTTTTCAAAACACTGATCTGTTGCGGATCACTTGCATCACCAGTGGTCACCTCAGATTGTTCCGCCTCAGCCCTTTGCCCAAGTCCGATTACAATTCAGGCAAAGAGTTGCTTCTTGGATATTAAGTGTAGTTCATCTGTAGGAGTGAATAACTTCAGCCCACTCACTTGTCCCTGTGTAATATCTGTGATCATTTGCGCAAGATCATCCCCCGAAATGACAATTCCAGAGATGCCAAGTTCAACGTCATGACTTGCCACCAAACTCTATCTCTTACCATCAATCAGAAGTGTTTCTCCCATTTTAGCCATTATCCTATCTGTTGCATCTGTGATGTGAAGAACAACTTGAGCAGTTTTCCCTACATAGTATCCTTCCATCTCCTTAGTCATAATAACCAACGGGTAGCAATAATAGAAGGCACTGACATTGTTGAAGCATTCAAAAACAAGTGTCATCTTGTTAAAAGGCCCCTCCAGCTAATAACTTTGCCTTCTGCACTCCTTAACAGTGGAACATGTGCCAGGGAAACACTCTACTGTTGTTGTTACTCTTTTTCCTTCAATAGTAGGGTTGCTAATAACAAGAAACTGCTTTGCTTCTTCTACAACATTTAACACACAAGTCTTTCCTTCCTTTGTTGGATAAACACTATCGACCAACATCCACTTCATAAGACTATCCTCGTTGTATACAACTATGTCAATGCCAACAACAAGAGTTTCAAGAGAGTACGAACCTGATGAGGAACAATAGAATCAGTCAAAGAGCACTTGGATTCCTAATTTTTCACTTGAAGCTCACAATAAGTAGGTGGATAGCCATTGAAATTAGCAGTGATGTCATATGATGTTTGATCAAAAACTACTACTAGCTTTGTTATGCTCTTGACAGTAGTTTCTGGTTCAATACCAACTTTGTGAAACTTCGAATGCTTGAGAGAAGGCACATCAACATAGCTTTCACAAGTTCACAGAGAGCTTTCATTGACTACCTTGTGCTCACCTCCTCCTCGAATGTCTATTTTGGCAAGAGGTGAGGGACACAAACAATTTACTCTCTTCCTTACCGGTTTCCGAGTCCACTCATAGTTAATCTCCTCCCAAACAATTTTCTTCCTCATCTTTATCAATATCAAACTGTTGAATGCAATTACAATTGGTATCTTTAGGCTTACCTTGCAACTCGAGGTCATTATTAGGAGGGAGTATCTCCGTCGGTTCTGGCTGTGACAAAGAAGAGAAAAGATTTATTTCCTCTTGTAATTTTTTTTTAGAACGCATAGTAGTGTCTCTGGATGGAATTCCCTGACATTCCAAAAATCAAGAATCCCGATGGACGAGATAGAGGAGTGGAAGACTGAAAATCATTGGCATGCTAAGGAGTGAAATTAGAGGTGTATGGAGGGCTTTGCAATGGTATTGGAGATGGCGTTTGCAGTGGTTTCTCAGTTCCTATACACTGAGACACGAATTTCTCACCCTCCTGATTAGAGAACTTTATTTCCTGAACAAACTCTATTGTTTTACGATTCATTCTGTCATAACTGTTACTAAACTTGGACATGTCTAAAATCAATTTCTCCATCCTTGCCTTTATGCCCTTCTTTTCTAATGCCATTTTTGAGATTACCCATCGAGCAAGATCTATGCTCTGATACCAAATGATGCAAGAATGGAATTTGAGAGGGAAACAAGCTACAACTAAGTTAAGGTATGAACTTGGCTAAATTTATCTAAGGAATAATTTCATTCACATCTCTCATTTTAGTATGTACAAAGTATTTGTACAATGCAAAAGAGAAGCCTAGATAAATGAAAATGACAATATTATCCTAGTAACTGACTTTAGGGTCCTAAAGAATAGAAATTGTAATTTAGGACTAAACTGTAAAGGATGAAAATTATGTAAATATACTACTTTTGAACTCTCTTGGTATGAATTGCAACATTTTAGTAATTGTTTTTTTTCAAATATGTATCGCCTACAACTTAAAGATTGATATGATACCTATCCATGATGCTCTACAACTTGCTTTTACATTTGGAGTGTCCTCACGTTTAGCCACTAGATAGATTGTCAACTTGCGAAAATAAATCATTACATTATGGATAAATGGGGAAAGAAATATTTTTTCTAGATCCAATCCAATAGGCCTCGAGAAGATCACTACTTGGCAAAAAGAAATGCCTTATACATTTATTGACGGTTTGTTTTTAGGAATGCTTGACGTCGATTTTTGTCGTAAATTGAAAACAAATTAGAATTTAAATCTAGTGGCCACACCACTATAAGTCGCTTTCATGATCCATCTAGTGGTCAAATTTCCCCGCAAGATGTGTTTAGGATGTCTTTTTGCCTCTCAATTCGATTGGTGACCACTGAAGACATAACGTAAATAGTCTTTTCACTGGCAATCCATGTCAAAGAATACTGATGCCCAATTTTGTTGGTTCTTTGAATATGTCAATCATGATATTATGTGTCTATATAAGTTGGATCTTGTGAAGGTTTGTGATTTATTTAGAGTCTTGAGATAGAAAGAGATAATGACCTAACAAATTTGGTTGGTACAAGAAGAGGAGCTTGTTGGACTTGAGATTCAAAAGGAATTCATAAGAGAGGGAGATGGATTAATTCTTCATGGAGCTACTCCACTAGCTGAATGCCATTCTCATGGGTGAGAACTCATGGAGGCTGGAGGGGGGAAGACAAATAAGTGATAATGCATTTTAAGTCAACTTATACTACGATAAACTTTTGTAGTGAACGTAGTCAAGTTTGTCATATATGTCTTTTTTGATTTTTAGAGCACCTAGCAAGGTTCACTTCTTCACTTGTGGGTAGCAAAAGGGGCTGATTCTAACAACAAAGATTATGGGAAAGGGTAGTATGTGCTTTATAGATGTTTAGGAGAAGATGCATTATCACATCTTGTTACGTTGCCAAGTGGCTTCACGCATGTGGTGGCTAAATTGTTTGATGGCAGTGGGTAAAAGCGAGTTAAGTGAAGTATTATGTGTCGCCAGAAGAAGAAAGAAAAGGCTTGAGGCACGTGATGTTTCCTTACTATCTATTATATGGGTTAGGGTGTTCACGAGTTGGTTTAGGTTTGTTATTGGTCAAAACCTAGACCAAACCAATTTAATCTATTTTTAAAATATTAAAGCCAAATTAAACCAAATATGATATGCATTTATTGGTTTGATTGTTATCAATTTTGGTTTGGTTATTCAGTTATTAATCATATAAGAAAATAAAATCAAAAGACAACGTGGGGAATAGAAAAAAAATTAGTTAGTAAACCGACACCTACCGACATCATCCACTATAATGTACTTTTTCTTTTCAAGTTGAGTCTTCAATCACAATGGAGAAAATGAAATCAAAATCAGTGGAGCTAACAATTGGATCATGCCTCAAAGTTGATTCCATTAAACCCCCTTTGAATTATAAATAAATTTTGATGAAAACGTGTATAAGACATTTAACATTTGTTCATTAAAAATTCTATAATGTATATAAAATTATAACAAATATGTATATAATTTGTCAATTCAGTTATTTCTGCCATTTCTTGGACAAAATAAAAACCAAACCAAATATTATCGGTTTTAAAAAATGTAAAACCAAATCAAACCTAAATAAAATTAGTTTATTTGATCAATTTGGTCGTTCTTTGTGTTTGAATTGGCTTTTATCCAAACTATGAAGACACTGAATGTGGGAATTTAAAAGAGAGAAATAGCAAAGCTTTTGAGGGTTGGAAAATGATTTTGTATATTTGATTCTTAGTCTCTTATTCTTGGATTTGGGTGCACTTACAAAATTTATGTATAAAAGATCGAGTGACATTTATAAATTGTCATATATTGTGTAGGCTTTGTACTTTTGGTATATGACTTATGTACAAGAGTATTTCCCATTTTATTAGTAATTGCTTTACAAAATAAAATAATATTCTGTTTTATATTGATAGAGGCAAAGAAAGGAGCTTTGGCTAGCCCTTTAATATTGAAAGTTCTTCCAACTTGATGAAAATACTCTAATCATTTGAGAAAGGATGTGTTTTCTTTGGTACTTGATGACAATGTGATATTGGTGCCTTTCTTACTATTAGAGACTAAGAGTAAAAGCTCGAGTTGATGCAATACTCTCTAGAGCCTGAGCTTCTTAGTGTTGAGTTAGATCGATATTTGCATCTTGATTGTTATCCATTCTTGTTTCCAAATAGGCTATTAAGATCTAGATGTTCACATACTTGACAAAAGAATGCGATTGGCTTTTGTAAATGTTCAAACCATTATTGTCATCTAGGACTGAGAGTAAAGCATGAGAAAACAAGGTTCATCTCCTTCTTGGTAAGCAAATCAAAAAATATTTGAAGCTTTGAAGTTACAGTGGGTAATAAGAACGTGATTAACTTAGAAACCTCTAATTGGGGTCGTAAGTATAATAGCTTAGATTGAATGAGAACTCTTGAGGTAAAACAGTTACGAAAGATCCGTATTCTCTATGTTTGAGAAGAGTCATAAATTCAAAAATAAATCACATTGAGAAAAGTTAGAATGAGTCTTCGGGGTTGCCCAGTGGTTTGGCTTGAGACTTCCATATTGGAGATCTCAAGTTCGAAGTTCTTTGCCAATGAAAGTAAGGGGTTTGCTTTTTGGGTCTAGCTCGTTGCATTGGGCTTGCCTAGTGTGGATTACTTCTCTTGTATGGTTTGCGAGCTATTGCATGAGAGTGGGGCTTTACCCTGTGCGCACCCAAAGGGTAGCGGTTGTGGGTTTCCCTTTGCATTAAAAAAAGAAAAGTTAGAATGAGTCATCGATATTTTGAGAGTGATGGAGGTACTAGAGAAACTAATGTGTAGACAAAAGCAATATAGGGATGAAATGCTAATTACTACTTTAAATTCAAACATAAGATTTTCATGCTAGAGATTGTTTTAGGAAGGAAGCAATAGAACATTTTATTTTGTAAAATGGTCATGAATGGGGTTGTAATTTTATTTTGACCACTATATCAAAGAATTTTTGTACAAGGTTTTAGTTTCACCCAGGTTTATTGTCGAAAATAGTGGGTAAACAAGCAAGTGGGCAAGGCAACCTGATGCTTTTGTGTGTTCACGCAGGATCTGTGAAGGGCGACGCCCCAATTGAATGTGTAGGCAGCCTACCCTGGCACAAGTTCATACTCATTTGCAAAGTTTTTCATAGAGCATACTTCTCAATCTTGAAGCTTGAGTCTCCATTAGCATTTCTTAACAGGGCCTTGTTGTAAGTTGGAGGTCTTTCTTCCAAACCCCCTATTTCTTTGGAGACCTTATGTACTCCCGACTGATTAAGTGGAGCTTCCTAGCCGAACGTGTCAAATCCTATAGGAAATTCCTCTAAATCCTTCCAATTTAACATCTTGTACACTGGCCAAATTGCAAAACAAGGATATTAAGTATGTAAAGGATGTTTGTAAGTGTACTCTTAATTAACACTTTCGTCCCTCTTTTTCCATGTGCCTCTTCTATCATCTTACTATCCTCTTCTCAACTTTTTTAACTGCAAAAAAACAAAGTTGACCGGATTGAACTTGTGTGTGATAACCAAGCGGCCCTTCATATCAAATCAAATTCCATATTTCATGAGAGTATTGACTAAGCACCTTGAGGTTGACAATCTCTTTGTTAGAGAAAAAAAAACTCTCAGGAGATATTATTACAAAGTTTATGAAGTCGAGTAATCAGTTTGTAGATATTTTCACCAAGTCCCTCATCGATCCTCATATTAATTACATCTCTAGCTAGTTCAATACATATAACTTGTATGCATCATCTTGAGGGGGAGCATTAGAATAAGAGTAAGAGTATGATTTGTCTATAGTATCCTACTTGGAGAAGGATTGTCATATAGTGTTTATAAAATAGGTCTCGGTGTAATAATGCAACTACACAATTCGATAATATTTCTCACAATCTCCATATCCCATGTCATGCCCTTGGTAAGCTAAAGATGCACCATGTTCTGTCTAATCACTTCTCCCCATTCCTTTTTTGGCTTTCCTCTACCTCTCCTCAAATCCACCATTGCCAACCACTCACACCTCCTCATTGGGGCATATGCACCTCTCTTTTCACAGGCCAAACCATTTCGCTTCTCTTCCCTTCCCTTCCCTCATCCGGTCTACCATGGGGGCAGACTCCCACCTTGTCCAGGTCATCTTCGTTTCCGATCCTATCTCTCCTAGTATGTCCAGGTCATCTTCGTTTTCAATCCTATCTCTCCTAGTATGTCCACACATCCATCCTAGCATCCTCATTCCCACAATTTTCATCTTCTGAATACGAGAGTTCTTACATTCTATTCCATACAACATAGCCGGTCTAACCACCACTTTGTAGAACTTAGCTTTAAGTTCTCATGACATTCTTATTAAACAAGACTATAGATGTGAGCCTCTATTTCATCCACCTCACACCAATACAATGCGTGGCATTATCGTCAATTTTCCTATAGTAGCAAACATGTTTTGTATTGGAATATATCATATGGTAGGATTTTTCCTTTCAATATCCCAAATGATAAAAAAAGTTACACGCTGTATTTTGGCGCCAAATCTCAGTTTAACTTGGGCAACACATACATATTCCTTATTAAGTGCCTGAAAGCCATCCTTCATAAACCCATGCAGAATTACAAGCTACAGTTTAAGCTACTAATTTGATCAAAAGTACTCTCTTATTTAAAGATGCTTCCTGCAATTCATGTATGGTCCTTTTAGATTGTTGATAGAATGTGGAGGCAGATAATGTCTGTACCCACCTTGATATAAATGTTATATTGACAATTTATTCAAAAATTATATGTACAATAAACCAACTCATTCTTAATCACCACTTGATAAATTCCTTTGCCCTATTATCGTGCTCTCATTATTCTTTCCTCGTAATTGCAGCTTGATGAAAATTTGGAGCAGTGGCCTCATTTAAATGAACTTGTGCAATGCTACAGAACCGACTGGGTAAAAGATGAGAACAAGTATGGTCACTATGAAAGCGTCAATCCGGCTTCATTTCAGAGTCAAATATATGAGGGTCCTGATACTGATATTGAAACAGGTGAGAAACTCTATGGGAACAACTTCTTTTCTGTGTATGTGAAGATTAAGGGTTAAGGGTCACTCATATTGTGATGTATCTGTGTGTTTTCGTGAGTAGATTGTTTTAAACATTTTATGGAAGGGTGCCGACTTGAACGAAGAAGTTTCACATTTCATATGCATCTGTTGCATTTCTTTTTTGCAGCAGATATCTTCAATGCTCTGCATTCATCCATTCCTAAAAAACCTGACGATTTCATACCTTCGGAAGCTCCTCTACTCATTTCTTCCAAATTTAACATCTTAGTGGTGCAATAAGTGTAGAATTATTTGCTAGTCTTTTTGTGCATACCTTCTTTAAAATCAAGAAAATAAAGTAATAATATAGCAAAGTCATAGTAAAATACAACAATCTTTCTGAAATAATTTCAATAAAACAAAATATATTAAAAAATTCGAATGCCAATTTTTTTACAAATATTAAAAAGAACATACTTGATTAATATGGAAATTCTATTAGACCTGCTTAGTCTAGAACAGAATGTGCAATCCTTGAATATCTGAAATTGTCCTTGTGGAAATAGCTTTCTTATCATTTAGTGAGCATCATGTATTTCATAAAATCATATTCCTCTTTTGTTGTCATATCCCTAGAAAGCATTTTGATTCTTTCCCACCGTGCAAAGTTGCAAACTAATGACAATTGTTTTCTCATACAACTGGTCTTGTTAACAAGGAAAACATCTTTCCCGTCGGTTTGACATTTAAAATTTTCTTTCAGCTAATTGCATCCTTGCTTAGCTGAAAGTAGAATATTTGAAATGGTTACAGCCCAACAGTCCACTTTGCTATATTATCGCCTTTCTTGGTACTAATGGTTATATGCTGAATTGACCCCAGAGATGCATCTTGCAAATGCTAGGCGGCCTAAGATTGAGGATTCAATTGATGGTGAAATCCCCAGCACTTCTGGGACACAACTCTCTGAAGATAATTTCGCTGATCTCTCAAATGTCAAAGTCTCCAAGGTTGTTCCTGTTACACAAATGCAGATTGCAGGCCCTTTAAAATGCTTGTTCTTTAATATTGACTCCAAATCATTAACTTGCAGCATTTTGGTGAATCCCCTCTACCGACTTACGAACCGGTTTTTGACTGGGAAAATGAAAGATCATTAATATTTGGGCAAAGGATTCCAGAAGCTCATATGTCACAGTATACGAGGTTGTATTTCATTTAACATTCCTTTTGTCCTCTCCCTCCTGAAATGTTTCTTATCACTTAAATGGCTGTGGTTATAGCGGTCTGAAGATTGCTGTGAAAGTCCTATCATTGTCATTTCAAGCCGGACTAGTTGGTGAGTTTGTATTGTTGAATACTGGTCTTGATTGTTAAAAAGATGTGTCTACTTAAGATTTTTCTATTCATTTGAGCTGCCACCACTCCTTATCTGAGTTTCAGAAATTTTTTTGTAGAGCCGTTTTATGGCACAATTTGTCTATATAATAGGGAGCGAAGAGAAAAACTTTCAGAAGATTTTAATTTCCATATATTGCCTACCGAAATGCAAGAAGTAAGCAGCTTCATTTTTTATTTTCTTTTTCTTGCTTTTTTTTTTAAAAACTTTTCATTAGTTTTCTTCTGATGCTGGCCTGTTGATCTCTGTTTATTGTGGATCCATCTCCAGGCCAGCAGTTCCTATGAAAGGCGTTGTATTTTTCATTTAGATGCTCCATCAGCATCTATTTGTCTGCTAATCCAACTAGAAAAACCTGCCACTGAAGAAGGTGGAGTGTGTCCTTCTGTTTATTCACGAAAGGAACCAGTAAGTTTGACTTTCTCTGGGAACACCTAATTTAATGATTGCTTCATTTTCAATACATTATTCAGTTTAAGTGATTTGTGGGATGCTGAAACAAAAGCTTTAATTTGATCTTAAGAGTTTGTATTAATCTTTTTGTTGGTTATACTTATTTTGCATTTGATAAATAGTCACTGAACTTTTAGGAGTTGCGGGATTCTTGGAGAAAGGAATATGCTTCCACTGGAAATTCTATATAGATCTATATTAGCCTGAAAAAGTGGAGATATCCTCTCTACATCCTGCCATTTTTGCCCGTTTCTTTTTTTCTTACAATCTGAAAGAAAAGAACTATACTAGACTTCGGGTATGGTATTGGATATGATGTTACTGCAGCCTACTGGATACCCTTTTAAGCCAAAAACTGCTAAAATAGAATCTTTTTGGTGTGCTGGACTGGAAATAAACATATATCGAAGTTTATGTATGCCATATTATTCGAGATCTCCTTGCAATTAACAAATCTGCTCACCATTTCTATTCACACCTTTTTCATCTTCGTGGTATCAGATCCACTGTCTTCTGTTTTTAGTTTGCGTGCGGATAAGTTTTGTTTATATGCAGTCATCTTGCATGTTCTAGGATATGTTTTTTTCTTCTAATTGAATATCTCTACCTGTATGTAGGTTCATTTGACAGAGAGAGAGAAACAGAAACTACAAGTATGGTCTCGGATCATGCCTTACAGGGAGTCCTTTTCATGGGCCATCATTCCACTCTTTGATAGTAACATAGCTTCTGTGGGTGGCTCTGCTTCTCCCAGCAGCCCTCTTGCTCCAAGCGTCTCTGCTTCAAGCTCACAAGAGGGTATCACTGAGCCACTTTCAAAAATTACAGCAGATGGAAAGCTTGGTTATTCAAATGGAAACTCCATCGTCGTTGAAGTGTCTAACTTAAACAAAGTCAAAGAAGGATACACTGAGGAATCTCTCCAGGTTATTTTTTTCCATCCATTTGTTATCTTTATGATTTCTATTCACTTATTGGTTTAAAGAATAATTTAGTGGCCTTTGATGCAATCTAACTTTAATTTTGCCATTACTTTTTTTTAGCATGTATTGTATGTTCTCCTTGAGCAAAGTCAAAGAAAGACCCACTTGTGTATCCTTCCAAAATGGAGTTCCCTTCTGTCCATGATATTGATCCTCAATCTTTCTTTTAGATTAAACCACAACTTCCTGATGGATCTCCATAGGCTGATTCCGTAAGGAGTGGTCACATTTTTAGTCATCTAAAATCTTCTTTTCCATACTTATCCTTTATAACTGTTCCTCATAAAGTATGTTCTTCTTTGGTGAACGTCCACAGTTGTTTTACTTCTTCAAGCTCCTGATCCCCATGCCCCTTCCCTTTTTTAGTGATGGTCAGCTTTTTCCATTTTACAAAATGTAATTCACTCTTCTATTTATTGCCACGCCATTGGAAATTCCTCCTTACTACATCCAACCTCTTTTTTGCATTTACTGATATAGGAAATAATGACAAGTGGGTAGTGCATTCAGACTAGTTGATTAGAATCAATCTACCTCTCAAAGACACATTCTTGGTCTTGTTAATCTTTGCTCACATCTTTCGATGATCCAGGCCATATATCTCTGGGTTTGCTCTTTTCCAAGAGGCATTCCAAGATGCATGGTTGCCCAGTATATTAACCATCTATCAACCATCTGTTGCATTCTGTCCACTACCTTCACAGGAGAAATCTGTCTCTTCCTCTAGTTTATAGATAATCTTGAGGTTGCTTAGTAAATTAAATAATCAGTCCAATCAAACAAGGTAAAGCATAATATGCAACTAAATCCTGGCATATCACCTAGTACCCGCACAAGTGCTCGTCACCTTGCCTATACATTCCCCTCATATACATCTTATATTTCAATTATCATCTAGTTGGGAAAAATTCCCCATTGAAGTCTAAGTCTTAACTTACCTCGGATTCTCCTAATTCAACGAAAGAACTATCCATGCTCTTTGGCACTAATCCCAAGACTCCCCTCCGAAGGTCCCTTTCGGAACCCTTATCTGGTGGCCCTAAACCATCGGATTCTCCCTCTTTTAGTGAAGCTTTTTTTCCCTCGATGGAAAATTGTATTTACTTCAGGTTCGGGGGAAATCTTGTTACATCTCGGCGGGATGGTTTGAATGGGTGGAAAGTTCCAGACTATACATGTGAAGAATGACCCTGAGCCTTGGAGCTCTGCTGTGGTTATGTAAAAGAATGCAGGAAGCATCAACATCAGGGGAAGGTCTTTTAAGACCTGGTAAGCTAGGGATAACTCTACGAGCATTTATTGCTCTTTGAAGCTTAATAAATATGGTAAATTTCTTTCTCTTTATCTCAGTTAATAATGAACATTCCAAAGAAGTCATAATTATCCCTAAAAACAAACTACACGAGGGGTGGTCGGGTCTCTCCTACCTCATTGAAAGCTTCATCAGTAGGAAGCACCTTGTACAGACAACTGACATAAATACAGGAGCCTCTGTATTCCAACCTATGAGGGGGGAACATAGTTTCAAAGAGGCCTTTCTAAAGAACAAATGGACCTCGTAGCCACCTGTCATCTTTACTGAACAGAAGACCATGACAATCCTCACTAATCATGATGAGAGGGACACCATTAACAGATATGTCTTGTGAGTTTCCCTGATTGTGATGAGATTCCAACTAGGAATGACGTGAGAAGATGGGCCATTCAGATCTGGAAAATAGCCAACTTCCAGATCTACGACATGAATGGAATTTAATTCCTCATATTCCATTCAAGAAAAGAAGCACAACACATCATTCAGGGGAAATAGAAGAGGCAAGGGGTGAGTTTGAAGCTTTATTGGTGGAAGCCGACGACAGGAGCATACCCAAACAACTGTAAGTTTGACTGGTTTTTGGTTTTGTCCTTCCTATGGACTTATGGTCGGCCAACATAATGAAGAAACTAGGTGACAGTGTGGAGGCTGGTTAGAAACTGAAGAAGAAGCATCGCTGAAGAATCACCTCTGATGGGTGAGACTCAATATCTCAGACCCCCCATCAACACCATTCCGAAGAAATTGAAATCTCAGATGGCGAATTCATCTTCTCGCTGTCGGTATAGGTAGAAGCACTGACGAAGTTCAGACGAGTACAAGTAGACAAGTGCGACACTCAAATTGTCCGGACTAGGTCCGAAATAGGAGGCGCATGCCCCTCTGGCATTCAGAAGAGAGGGGAAAAGTCCAATGGTCCTTACCCAGAGATAAATTATGAAGTGGACCCTAGCAATGTGAACCCTAATGATAAAGTCACGTGCCCCACCCATGTGACCCTCTTTTTAATTCCCAACTCAACAAATGGAACGTGCCTTCCACTCCTGGACCGACCTCTCAGGGGCTCTCTAAAGACCAATACAATCAAAAGAAATCGACCAACATTTTATCTGCTGAGCCTTTCACCAAGTTTATCCTACCAAACTTGTCTCCACAGTTTGTAGTCCCCCTAGTGCAGATGAAACCATTCTCAATGAACTTAGACTCAATGAGAAGCTCGGAACCCCGTGCAACTTGAGGATTTACTCCTACAGCTCCAACTAATGTCGAATGCTCAAAGTAAGGAGGTGGGGAAAACAGGGGGGGACTTGGATAACCAATTGATACCTCAAGAAGACCCCACTCCTATTCTATTCGATGCTAGTGGGTGCAACAGAGAGGTCGAGGCCGAAATTTCTTGGTTTCACCAGAACATTGTCAAATTGAGTAAAGAATTTGTGGCTCTTTTTGATGGTCTTAGAAGAAGAAGCGATGCTCCCGGGCACTTTTTCCAAGAATCTTCTCTCTCCTCCTTATTAGGAGGGTAGATCACCCTTTTTCCGGTAAATCCCTTGGCCAGAAACTTCCTTTGTCATCTTCAGGCCAAGCTATCACCTTCTGTGTTAGTTTCAACCTTATTTCTTTCACTTTTCTCAGATTTTAGAACCATAGACTGTAACATGGGTGAAGGAGTTACTCCATGCTGGATTTAAGTCTTTTGGCATCTCTAAGTCCAGTTCTAGGTCAGAAACATGGTTTGAATGGACTGACCGCAGCAGGAATTTAATGAGGAAAATAACTTTTTAAGTCTTAAAAGTTATGAGATGGCTGGTCCAAGTTTTTATGGAAGCCTCAAAGGAACAAAGAATGACAGTTAGGCGATGGAGAACAAAGGAGTGAAGGACCACTTTGCTGAATTCTGTTGTACTCTTAAATACAATGAACATGGTAGGTATATCACTTCCATTGCAGTACGTGCGGGGGGGGGGGGGGGGGGAAATTGTTCTTCCCAC